>PVKA01029217.1:0-28534 GCA_004027165.1 Ctenomys sociabilis | reverse complement strand
AGATTCGCTAAATTAATACATTGCAAACTGCTTTCATAATGTTTTGGTATTGTACAAGGTGCAGGCATGATATTATATTTACAGATATTATTTTCGCAGAGATCTCTTATCAGTGAATTAAGAGTGTAGCTGCTTACTTATCTTATTTTTCATACCTGAATTATATCAAAAATTCAATAATTATTTTCCTAGTGGATGACCATAGTACTAGAAGCCGACATAATATCCTGTCCAACCACCATTAGTGCAGATCTTGCCTCTCATAGAATTATGTAGAAGCACAGCGTTATCTATTCCAACTGTACTGTCTATACACACACATCATGATTTTTTCTTTCTATACCCCTTCCTTTGTCTACACCTGTCAAAGGTGGGCATTCCATTGACATTCAACTAACTTAGGTGCTTGAACTTGACACCACAATCCAGCACAGTCCAGCATTCTACAACAATAGTGAGTTATTCAAAGAAATTGTCGACCATAGCCATATACAGCTCAGCTTAATATTATGGCCCCACGATATATACTTCATTCTGCTGGATGGTTAAGACCTAGATAGATCAAGACTTATATACCAACACATGAACTTTATATTTCCTATGTGGTCAGTGAAGTCCTCTCAGGGTTTATCTTGTAGTCCTGTACATTATTCTGTAGTTCCTTTGTCTGTGTCATCCATGTAGATGAGTCACGGCCAATGCTTGACCAGATTGCTCTCTGTGAGAACTTGAGAGAAAGTTTTCTCTTCATGTGACTCTCCCCAGACACACTATAGAACTTCAATCTCTTTCCTCTGTGGCTCCATAATCTCCTTGTTCAGAAAATTTGGAGCTCACCTGAGTTTCATGATGTTGCAGTACAGGTTCTCCTATGTCCTGAGTCTTCGCTGACCTTGAAAGGCTAGGGCCAAAATGTTGGCTGGAGAAGAGGCCTTTTTGCACCCAGCCCTAAGACAAAACCTGCAGTCGGCAGCCATGATGGGAGACAGTCGCTTCCATTCTTTTTTATTTTTATTATTATTATTATTTTTGGTGGTACTAGAGGTTGAACTCAGGACCTGGCGCTTGCCAGGCAAGTGCTTATTCTACTGAGCTATTTCCCCAGCCCCTCACTTGCATTCTTGTGAGAGGTTACGGAAAGGGGCTTCTTACTGAGTTTTCCTGGGAGCCTTTCTTTTCAGTCCTTCCCTCCCTCCTTTTTCCATAGGCCCTGATACCATTCACTGCATACCTCTGAGCAGTTCCACTGTGCAGGTGTGCTTTCTGCTGGCTTCTACTAGATCCCTGCTTTGCTTTGTGGATGCAGCAGTCACCACGCATCCTTAGCTTGCCAGGGTATAGATTATACCTGCATTTGCTTCCTCTTCCATTGCCAGTGTCCTCAAAGACCACACCACATTCTCCTTTCCTTCTTTCCCATTTCCGTTTTTCTCTTTCCCTATTTTATTGGACTGTATCACCACTTTTGAGATATTTCAGATAGGAACAAAGAAAAATCTATGTATTGGAGCCACCATACCACTTACACTGTTTAGAGTTCTCTAGAAGAACAAAATCAATAAAACTTACATGTGTAATTAAGCCAGGTAGGCTTACTGGATCAGAGGTAGGAGAGTCTGTATTAAGCTCCTTCTGGTCCTCATCTCAGTCCAAGAAGTCTATATTTGTAATCCCAAAAATATCTTATTGGAATCCCACCAAGGTAATTCCAATCTACCACTCCCAGTACAAAAATAAAGACACTAAAGCATATTTATCACCAAGGGGCCCTAAGTCCAGCCACAAAGATGTCTTTCCAGAACAAAGAGGCTGACCCAGGGCTGCATCCAAGTTTTATTCTGTCAGGAAGGAGGAGTGACGTCAGGATGAGTGACTGAGAATTGTGGGAAGTAGGTGAGTACTGTGAGCTGGGCTAGGTAGGTGACCTGCATTTACCTCTGTCATATGCAGAGAAAAGGATATGCAGAAAAAAAAGTAATTTATATTATACTGTGGAGATAGTATCTAATGTTTTGGACTCTGGTGCTTCAGCTCTGATGTGTAATCTTTCAAGCCCCAAGAAGTCGTAGCACCTATCTTGAGACTCAATCCCAGCTGACAGCACGAAGCACTGGCTCTTCGTCCTGTCTCAGTCTGGCTCATATGAAAGAGCAGCAGGTGTGGATTATCAGGGAAATATGTGTGTCGTCTTCAAAGACTACCACCAAAACCTCAGCTAGACCAATGCATTGCTTAAAGCCAATTGAAGGGATAAGGAAAAGTCCTAGCCAGGACTCTTTTTCTGTACATATCAATACAAGGAAATAGGGTCAGGCTCAGCCAAAATGGAGATATTCGCTGTTCTTCAAGGAGAGCTGCTCAGGTGGTCCTCCACAAGAGTCCACAGTGGCTATCTCCATGTTGGAGAGAGGGAGGACGTGATAGCTGCTTAGCTGAAGAATAGGAAAGGAGCAGGCAAGATAGCTCTGTAGCCTGGCAAGAGCAAGGTCCTGAGTCAATCCCTTGCACTGCAAAAATAATAATGATAATGATAATAATAATAATAATAATAATAATAATAAAAAGGAAAGAAGCCTCAGAACAAGGGATCAAGGATGCAGTAGCAGTATAAGGCAAAAGGTCTGCAAGCTTCCTGGAGGGAAAAGTCCCAATTACTGTGGTGGGCTCAGAAAAACTATACAGATTAGAGCCAGAAGGAGGGCTCCAGATCAACATAAAGGCAATGAAAACAAAAAGCAAGAAACAAGAAAAAAAAAGAGGTGAACCAGGCTGGGTACCTGATGAAACCGCACACATTGAGAGGAGGGAGATTCGGACAAACTAATGTTTTATGCCTGCATCTAGAGTAGCAAATACATTAAAATCTTTGGATTATGTCATATCATTATCATTCCTAAATATATGGGCTTCTTTGGAAATAATATTTTATTTATTAGCAAACAAGCATTTGTCACAGCAAGCACAGAACAAAGGTGCACATGTGACTCTAGAACAAAATTTAAATTAATAAGAAAAATATATTTAATTTTAACTTTAACTTAATTTTACTAAATTTATTTTTATGTTGTCATGGAGGAGCAGAGGGAGCCTGAAAAACCTTGAAATGTGCCTGTTGACAGTCCTTACATAGCCCAAGCAGGCAGTGCCCTTACTGTCCCCTGTGAAAAATGTCTTGATGTTGGTTCAGAAATGGCCTAGAGTCTGTGTTCAAAATACTACAGAGCAATTTCTGAAAGCTTACTATGTTCTAGGCACTGTGTTAATATTTCTTATGCAGCCCTATATAAATTATACATCATTAGTATAAAAATAGGACAGTTATCTTCCCATTCCAGAAAGGGATACGAGGGGAAACAAAGTTATCTGCTCAAGGTAGCTAAAGGGGCTTTACCCCAATTCTACTTGACATGCTGCCAGGGCTTTCGATGTGGTGCTCCAGCCGCTGACCGGCGAGGCACCTGTGGCACCTGAAGCAGCTGCTGCCTTTCGTCTAGCCCTGCTGCTCTGTGTGCCTGTCTCTTCTCTTCTGTGTCTACCACTCTGTCTCTCCCATGGCTCCTTTTCCTGTCCTCCCATCCCTTCAGTATTTTCTGTGATGTTGCCCTGTTGCTCCCACCGATGATCAGGCATGCTGGTATAGTCACCTGATGGCCTGATGGCCAAGCAGACCAATCGAGATGGGTGCAGTGGCGTACACTTGTAATCCAGCACTCCAGAGGGGGCAGCTCAAGGCTGGGCTTCAGAGTGAGATCCTGTCTCTGAAAATCAAGGGAAAAAACGGGGGTCATGTTTGGTAGATGTTGACCTCAATAAGTGTAGCAGTGTCTTTTGGAACCTGTTAGTACATTCAAAGGAGCAACTGGTTTTTGCTTCATCTATATTTCTTGGCTGAAGTGTTGTGAAGTGTAAGTCAGACAATTCTCTTTGCATAGCTCTCTGGTGAAAATAGCCATTTTATGGGCTGGAGTCAGCTTGGTCCTCATGAAGAACATTAAGAAGTGAGAGCTATGACTGTAACTTTGCAGCAGGTGCTTGCCCAGCATGCACAAGGGCCCAAATTCTATACCCAGTACCACAAGGGAAATAAAGCAAAAGGAGGGCCAAGGAGATGGCTCAGTGCTTCCCTGTCAAGCACAAGGGCCTAAATTCAAAACCCAGTTCAAAACCAAAAAAAAAAACAAAAGGAAAAGAATGGTAACATTTGTTAACATGAGCCCCTATGGTAATGAGGACAATTGCATTTATTTTACTTTCTTTGCCCACATAAGGTCCTATTAGTTCAATTATGATGCCCTTTGTTTTAAACAGGTTTACCAAATTAAGAGCAACCTTTATTTGTTTTAAATCATGCATCTTTTTACAGTGTAGAACTTGAACTTGGAGATTTGTTTTTCTTTCTGGATATGCATTTTTCTAATTTCTAGAGCAATTTTTAAATGAATTGTGTTATGTCTTCACAGGTATGTCTCGGGGTCAGGAAATATTCAAGTAGAGGCATCTAGAAATAGGTAGAAAATTGGATTCAATGCTCACTAAGTTTCCTTCTGTTTCAGAGAAACTATAATCTGTTTTGAGACAGGGGTCTTGCTATGTAGCTTAGGCTAATTCAAACTGAATATTTGGGCTGGCCTCGAACTTGCAGCAGCAACCCTCTTGCCTCAGCCTCCAGAATGCTGGAATCCTATAATCCTTACTGCAAGCAAACCTCATTAAGTTGAAACCTGGTTATTTGTAATTTGTAATAATTATACTGGTCTCAAGTTGTAGCACATTTTTGAGCTAATGAAAAGGCTTACTAAGCAAGTAGTGCTGAAGACCAAATTGAGGTCAAACATTATAGATGCTCTGTATAAATAATTTGTATGATAATTAAAATGAATCTTAGAGATAATTTTCCCAAGAATGTTTTCATATTTAGCAACCCTATATTAGCATAATTTTGGTACTAAATATACTTGATTTTTTACTAATTCCATTCGCCTTTCCTCCAATTAGCCTAAATTACTATGGTTTTACTGTACATAAGCATCTTAACTATACACACAGAAAAATAATTTTAATGAGGTTCCTTCTAATCAAGAAAACACAAAGTCACTAAGGATGGAAATTTTGATTTCTTAGTTAGCTGTTTTAATGCTGATTCTCTCCAGAGATCAGCATCTATAATTTCACTTGTTTTGTTGATTATCTCCCCAAAAGCTAAACTTCTTTTGAACCACAAAGAATTTGTCTGATAGGGATGGAGTGATAGAAACATTGGACAAAAATGACATCTCTTAGAATCTGTAGTAGGAGGGAGAGTAAGTTCCTTCCTTTGTCAACAAGGGACACATACCTTAGAGAAAGTCATAGGGAGAGAGACTATGAAGTTCTATTTTGACTACAAATTTAAACTGGGCCAATGATATGATAAGTCTGAGGAGAAAACTGATATTGTGTATTTCCCAATACAACAAATATCTTGAAAACCCTAAGATTTCTTGCTTAAGTTAGACCATATCTTGGGTACTATACTTAGTACTATACTGAGACCCTTTCATATATATATATATGAAATTTGAACAAGGAGCTATAAGTTAAGATGGAGGTTTTAAAAAACCCTCTGGAAACCATATTTCACGCAGAATAAAAAATGATGGAAAGGAATTGGGCCTAATTTCTGTACTGGACAGGATTATAGGAAAAATATGATTATTTTATATATTTAGAAGGCACGTAAGGAAATGATTCCTTTTCACTAGGCATGGAGGTTTGCATCTGGTCCTTCTATATGTGTTTTCTTTGTTTTCCCTTCCAGCCAAGCCCACTCCTAGTGATTATCAGACCCTTAATTCTCTTGCTGGAGTTGTGTGTGTGGGAAAGCTAGTGCACAAGGGCTCTTGCTGATCTCTGTGAAAGCTTAGAAGAAATTGAATAAGGGTTCAAGGTAAACTAGAAAGAAGAGTGATATTTTTAAGAAAAAGGAGACTAAACATACTCCAGATAAAGGGAATGAAATTAAGGTGGCCTGCCCCCAAGATTAGCAGCAGCTAGTCCCCATGCACAGGGAGGGATGCCTGAGTGTGTGTCTGTGGCCTGCGCTCCTAAAACAACCACAAATGGGATGTGGAAGTTCAAGGGACTGTTGGACAATGTGGTTGTCCTTTCCAGGCTCTTGTTGTCCTGTTCAAAGAATTGGACAGGACAACTTATGGATGGGAAAATTTAACAATTACTTAAGAAAAAAGAAAAAACAGTAAGAAAAAGAAGCACTGAAGGAGAAAAAAAGTACTTTGAAGGAAAAAGAAAATACACCCACACAGAGTAGCTTCTGTAAGAACAAGAAGGCAGTGGCAGAGGAGTCAGTGGTCACTTTGTTTGTATCTTCTTTCTGATAACAGATCCAGGCTGTCCCATCTAAAACTTGTCTGATCTTGTGCTAGAAGAACAGAAGACAGCATTCTCTGATTGGTGTCAGGTGATGGGCTTGGAAACCGTTCTGTATGTATGTCCTGCAGTTCTGTGATTCATAGGTCTCTATGGCCGATTTCCCAGCCACTTTTCCATGTCCTAATATCCTGCCCCAGGGCCCTGAGCATCTGGGTGCAATAATCACAGATTCATTGACTGAGGATTCAGAAACATTCCCTGAATCTTTGACTCTGCATGAGCACTGAGACTTTGATTGTCCTGGGGGGATAGGGACATGGCTGAAAATGTCATAATAACTGACACTGAGCATCTCCACCAACATTGCCCAGACAATGTTCAGCTATGAATATAAAAATGGCTGAAAGAGGTGACAATTTCTTGCAAAACATGACGTATGATCTAAAAGTATAGTGAATATTTACATTAAAAAGACACCACAGTAAAGGGCACTTGGGACACAGCACTCACCATACTTTTGATCATACCTCATAAAGATATTTATAAAGAGAACTTCCAGAAGTGCTTCAGGAAGTGGTAAGGATGACAGGAAGGTAATGGAGGGTGGTTAATGGCAATGTGTTTTTTTATTGTAATACATTTTTAAAAGTTAAACAGTCATTATATATTTTAATCAGACTATGTATGCTTGTATAACTCAAAGACATATAAAGGGCCAATAAACAGTAAGTTATGGAAGGAGGACTTTAGTTATTTCAAGAAAGGAATTTGTAACCATCATGGAGATAGGATGGAATACTTTGAGAATCCATGAACTCCCATCACCAGAAAGAAATTTGATAAACTCTGCTGAGGATGTGGTTAAAGGGAAGCCCCATGCTAAGTGTAGAAATTGGATTAAGTGATTTCTCACAACACGTCCAGTTTTGGGATCCTGATGATACGTAGAAATACCACACTGGCTCCCAAGTGGGAGTGGGATTGCAGGTTTCAGTAGCTTACAAATATTTGCACAGGGACCTTTGAAAACAATCATTGGACATTCTGAATCATAACACTTTGCACTGATTGATAACTGAACTTGCTTATCTTACTCTGGCTCCAAAATGGGTGACTGAACTCATTTTCAAAGGGGGAGGGGGAAACAGAGCTGTGTCAGCTTTGATTGTTCCCAGTTAGCCCTCATTTGATCGCTGAGGAATGCATTTTCTTTCATGGGAACTACAAGGTGAAACCAACCCTCGAAAGAGGAGAAATGTGAGGTACACACTCAAAGTACAACTGGGGCGATCAGGAGCAAAGGGAAGAGATGATAAGGGTTCAGAAGGAGTGGGAATGTTACATCTAGTGCTCCCCAGCCAGCAGGAAGGTTTTATGACAGGATATGCTAGGGCTTGCTCGTCCGCAGTCGCACTGCTGTGTGTCAGCTGACATCGCCGGTATTTGCAAAAGCCAATTAAAGTGGCATTAGCACACACATGCACACTGAGCTGCCACGGCAGTGGTCATGCCCAGTTCCTCCGGCAGGTATTCAAACCCAGATACAGCCTTTGAAAAGAATTATTTGGGTAAGCTTTCAGAGCAAAAATCTGTTGTTTAATTTTAATTATTTTTTCACCTCATGGGAATGGTCAGGAGATCCAGTTCAGTTCAAATATGAAAGTATGGAAAGTAAATTTTTTGACATGTTCATAAAAATTATTTTTGACACTGAAGAGATTTGTTATCAAGAACTATGTAAACAGAGGCTAAACACAAGGAAAAGAAAGCAGTAAAGAGGGAAGAAATTATTCTGATTTAATGCTTTTAGGTATAAGGTGTATTACATAACTTATAACTTCATATCCTATCGTTATGGATAATTGGATCTAGGAGTGACAAGAATTATTTTGTAACAATAGTGGACAAATACTTCTTTATCAACTATTTAGGACTTCTGATTTTGATTATATATCATCGCATGACCTGAACATACTTTCATATTGAGAAAATATGAAAAAATTGTTGCTTTTATTGGATAACTGTCTTATTAATAACAATGAATGACTGTGTTAAATATTTGAAATAACAGTTTAAAGGCATCACAGATCACAGAAACTGGAAGGCCGGGTTCCTTTAAACAAGAGAAGCAGACTAAATGCCAGAGCTGAGATAGCTGTCCAAAGACCCAATAACTGAAGCCTAATTCCTGGGAAGTTCTGGAACTTTAAAGACTTTCTGGAGGAAGTCTGTCATTGAAGGCGTGCCCTTGAAGGGGATGTCAGGATCCTGGGCCCTTCCTGTCTCTCCATTTCCTGGACATTGTGAAGTGAGAAGCTCCCTTTATCCTATACTCCTCCGTTTATGTACTTCCTTGTGATAGACCCAAAGCACTGGTCCAGCCAGCTATGGACCCTGATACTCTGAGCCAAAATAAACTTCTCCTTCTTGTAAGTTGACTATCTCAGCTATGTTGTTATATAGTAGGAAGCTAGCTGACGTGCTGGGCAAACTTTGTTTAGTTGCAATCATCTAACTCTTTTCCTGAGAACAACTCCTATTTCCCCCAAAGTGTGTGGAGACAGAGTTCAAACCCAATATGGTAATTTTATTGAGCTGAATAGAAAAAGCTGGAGTTTAAAGCTATGAGAATAGTTAGAAATAAAAACGAAAAATGTAATGAGGATTGGACATGCAAAAATGAGATCTTTTAAAGTTGTGGAAAAACATGCCTCACTTTCTTAGCTGGCTCCTGGGCTGTGAGTGTGTAGCACTGTGAGAATCCAAGGATCCCAGAAAACACCTATAGCTGGAATACCTAAGAGCTGAGTAGCTATTTCTGCCGCTGCCCAGGACTAGAGAGAGACAGTTTAGAGTTCAGGTTTCCTCAGTTTAGAGAGACTCATGTAAAACTGTGGCCGATCAAGCAGGACATTGTTTAGGGCACTGATCGTATGTCTAGAATAAGGGTTCTCTGCCTTCGTTAAGGCAATGGTAAGTCAGCTGCAGTTTCAAGAAGAGCACAGGGCAGGCTCAGGAAAATAGAATCTATTCACAGATTCAAGCAATAGGAATCATGTCACAGTGCACATAATTAGGTTGTTTTGCTTTGTTCTGTTTGTTTTGTGCTGGAGATTGAACCTAAGATTTTCGCATATACTCTGCCACTGAGCTGCACCCCAACCACAATTAAGCATTCAGTCCCTCTGAATGTCAATTAAAGCTCATTACATTTGGGTTTCTCTGATTCTTTCCTCCCCTGGTGTTTGCTACGTTCCCTTTGCCCAGGGATTTTCTTTACTTCTCTTGCATGAGGTTAGGTCCTATGGATCTCAGTAGAGGGCAAAATACGACTCCTTCTTCATAGTACAAAGGCCAAGTACTTTCTTCTCTGGCCACTCTCACTGCTAGAGCAAAGCACAACACCAGGGTGTGGCCAGAAGCTTTGAGAAAAACTTGAGGTAGGAATTGGCAATTTAAAATACAGCTTCAGGGGCCAGGGAGATAGCTCAGTAGAATATGCACTTGTCTGGCAAGCACGAGGGCCTGAGTTCAATCCCTGGTTCTGCAAAAAAAAAAAAAAATTCAGAGAGACCCAGCATAGGGGGCTGTGGCAGAGGCAGATGTTAGATCGGTGGGCATGCATGTACTGGAAGCTGGGTGGTTTGTGTTGTACACAGAGTGTGAACTTCAACACGTTTCTCCTTTGGGGTTAGCTATACAGACCTGAGGCAACCTCTGTGCTCACTATTTTGGTCTACTTTCATCAGCTGGAGTTGGTTCCCTTGCCTGATAACTAATGCATATTTGAAACATTGGAAATTTGCACAAACTCTGGATAGCAGCACAAGAAGTTATCTGTTTCCCACCTCTGTTGAAAAAAGTGCAGTGGATATAATGAGCCCTTCCAAATTCATTTCCTCCCAGGCTTGAGGATGTAGTTTGACTCTGGGTGAGAAAGTTCAGACCCCCTGGGGGGTTGCTGACCTCTAGAGAAGGAGATCTTTCAACCTTCCTTGGACTCTGTTTGGCCTGGGGGCTCATTAGCACCAAGAATGTTTTGCAGGTTTTCTGCCTGTTGAATAGTTAAACAAGAATTGGTAACTGGAGGTGGATTAGGAATTGTTTTGGTGCATTTCAGTTGCATAAACTCCTTTGACACAGTTTTCATTCTTCATGACCCTCTTTTGGAAAGTCTGTAACATTTCCCACTATGCCTTTCTGGCATTAGCCTTTCCTTTTGCTCGGGTGAACTCTAGTTAGGCTATAGTCAGGCTCCTGACGTTCTGGTAAATTCATCTGTGCACTTCCTTGTAAAGTCTAGGTTTGGCCAAGGGCCCTACTAAGTCAGTCAGAGCTATCTGATAACCAATACCTGATTGGGCCTCTCGTCCTCTGCCACTCTTAGCACTACCTTCAGCAAGAATCCTGGAGGTCAGCTTAACCAGACTCCCGCTACTGCTTCTCTCAGAAATTTCCCATCCACTGACTGCCAGGTATAAATTCCCTTGCGCTCATACTGTATTCATTGAATCCAATCTCTCTCCCCATGTGCAAGTCCCCATTGCAGCAATCTCCACATCTAGCGTGGTGGCCTTGAATAAAGATTGCTTTTCCAAGTCTTACAAGTATCATTGCCTAACTTCTTCAATAGGCCTCATATTATTTCTTTCTTATTTTACTGTTGTGCTGGTGTTTCACTGTTTTTCATTTTATTATAGAGTGAATTTTCCACGTTGTGTCTAGTATTTCTTTTGGAATGAGACAGAAGATACAAATATTCATACATATATACAGACACACACACACACATAAAATCATTAAATAATGCAGATTGTATTTAATACATATTGCTAGAATCAGAAAAGCAGTTTATTTTACTTATACTTCTAGTCCAAGATTAGACCCCATATCTGGGAAATGGCCTTGCTGGCTGTGGTAATGAAGATTCTTATATGGCAAAAGATGTGTGTGTGTGTGTATGTGTGTGTGTGTGTGTGTGTGTGTGTGTGTTTAAAACATTATAGTTAAAAACCTCAAAAATGAAAAAAAAGACATTAAACTTTTTTTGCACAATAATAATTGGCTGTTTCAGCCCTAGGCCCTAATAGAATGGCTTGTACTCAATTTAGATACATATCATGAGATCTGCAGTTTGGGGAGAACTAACAACTCATGTTCTCTAACAACCATAGGCATCTGTTATTTGCACCTTTGGGAGGAGCGATGGGCCACCTAGGAGGTCTTTGTCCAAAAAGGGACAATTTAGGACCACTGCTGCACTGGACTATCACCATGACTGCTGATGTGGTTGAACGAGGCTGTTTTATCTTTTTTTTTTTTTTAATTCTCAGATATTCAATAAAGCCCCTTTTATTGTGGGCTTTAGTATAGTACATAAACATTTAAATGATAGTGAATAGTAACAATTTATATCAACAAATTTGACAACATAGGCATTGTAATAAAGGAGAAAAATCATATCATCTCTGATACAGAACAAGAATTTGCCAAAACTTGGTGTTTGTTCACAGTATAAATTATTAGAAAAGTAGTAATAAAGGTGATATCTTTTAAAAACTTAGTCCAGGCCAGGGAGATAGCTTGGTAACCTAAGCTCCTGCCTGGCAAGCACAAGGACCTGGGTTCAGTCCCTGGTACTGAATTAGGCTGTTGTATCACTGACATCTAGCAAATTACCTGGTCCAGACTACAAGGTTAATTGGTACCAAAAGAATGAATGAATATATTCATATTAAAATTTAATCCTCGTAACAACTTTACATTTGGATAATATCATTAACCCCATTTTATGAATGAGAAAGATGAGGCACAGAGCACTTGTATAGTCTAACACATGCAGCAGAACCAGAATTCAGCGCAAATCAGGCTGACTCCATGTAAGGACTATGCCTGAATGAGTGAATGACTCTGCAAATAGGCTGCACCTACCACGTAACTTGGAAAACTTTACTGACTCTCTGTCACCTTGGTAGCTATCTGGAATGACTAGAAAGAAGCTTTCCTCCACCAGAAATCAGCCTTGTTGTGGAACATGGTCTTGAACAAGTGTCCACTGCACGATGCAGGCTGCCTTGTTCTACACTTCATTTGAGAGCAAGGTAGTGCGCAGTAGAGGAGGACACACCACCTTTTTCCTTTGTAGCCACCCTGTGGAGCTGTTTTAGCAGGCAGCCTTCTTTATTTGAGATGGGGAGCATCCAGTTCCCTCTGCCTGGGTCTCTCTTCCTCTTTTGAATTGATGATGATGATGATGATAAGGAAAATAAAGAAATGAAAGAAGAATGTGGTGGATGCAAATATTAGTTTTATGTGTCTATTTTCCTAGGTCAGGAATGTGGTCAAGCATTGTTCTGGATATTTTTCAGGGTTATTTTTTGAGTATATCAACATTTAAATTGGTAGGCTGAGTAAAGAAGATTGCCTCCCACAGGATGGATAGATCTAACTTAATTGGTTGAGATTTAAAATGAAAAAGACTGACCTCTACCTAGAGAAAAGGAATTCATCCAGCAGATGGCCTTTGGACTTGAATCACAGTTTTTGAACTTACTGACTTCCATGATGGCATTGCTCCATGTTCCATATCCATTCATGGCATGGACTATGTAATGAGCTATGTACTCATTGCATGGACTATATATAGGATGTGTGTGTGTGTGTGTGTGTGTGTGTGTGTGTGTGTGTGTACCCTGTTTCTTAGAACAATGATTAACACACATTTTTAGTACCGAAAAAGGGGCACTTTGGAACTGGGTAATAGTCAGAGGCTGGAAAATTTTTGAACTACATGCTGGTAGAACCTTAGATTACTTCAAACAACCTACTGAATTGTAATATGGATGTTACATGTAATTCTGAGGAGGTCTTAGACAAAAATAAAGGGCAAGTTATTGGAAAATGCAGCAAACTTTGTTAGACAATGGCAAACAACCTAGCTGAACTATGCTCTAGTGTTCTATCAAAGACTTGTGAATCTTGGATATTTGGATATTTAGCAGAGACTTTTAAGCAAAGTTTTTAAGGTATGGCCTTGTCTTTTTTTCTTGCTGATGAGAGAGAGAGAGAGAGAGAGAGAGAGAGAGAGAGAGAATTATTAAGGAGCCAGAATTTGAAGATTTGGAAAACTTTTAGCTTATCTATATTCCAAAAACAGAAAACTCTAAGAACATGGCTGAACAAGCATTTGGTTAAAGATGAGAATAAGTATGAACTACAGATGAAAAGTCATTACCAGTTGAGATGAAAGAAAACAAACAAATAAACAAAAAGAGATTGAAAAAAGGAAACCATAACATCTATCTGCTTGTATATATGTTACATTGTCAGTTATACATTGATAATTTTACACAAAATACACATTATTTTCCAATTTTATTATATAGGCTAAGGATCTATCATGCATATAGAAAGAAATCTAGTTCTACTTCAAGCTGTAAAAATGTTATCTAAACACAAAGTAATTATAAAACATAAGACCACTAATCCCAGTTCACTATGTGATATCAAGTGCAAAATGTACAATTAACTAGTCATATTTTTTATATTACTTGCACATGTATATCTTTAAGGTATCTGTATCCCTTTGGTATTTTATTTTTTAATTTATGTATGTATTTTGTACAGGGTCTCACTACGAAGCTCATTCTCATAGTGATCCTCCTGTTTTCAGCCTCCCCAGCACTGGGATTACATGTGTGTGTCACCATGCCCAGACTCAGTTGCCTGCACAGAGCCCCCATGGGCAGGGCTGGTGTGGCATGCAGTACCGGGTCCCTCCACTTGCCTAAGCAGGCACTTAGTCCTCTCAGCTATCTCACTGGCCCTTCAGTATTTTTAGTAAAATTATTTGTATATATTGGTTATATTTTTGTTGAAGATGATACAAATGTTCTATGTTTATGCTTCTACATCCAATATACAAGCTGGAAAATAATAAGTCTTTAAAGCTGAAGGAATATCTTTAGATTTCTATGATTCTGCAAGGTACAATAACAGAGTTGATCTGGCTGGCAATATGCTGTGACTCAGAGACAGGACCACGCGAGGACACACTGAGCAGACAGATGCAAGCAAGGAAAAGAGCCTCAGAAGAAACCAAACCTACTGACTCCCTGATCTTGCATTTGCAGCTTCTGGAACTATGAAGAAATTCAACCCTGTTGATGCTTCGTCATGACAGTTTGAGTAGACCACTACAGGGAACTAGATCTGATGAGGTAAACATACCTTCAGCACCATGAATAAAGTGGAGACGACAGATGCTTAGCAAACTGATTCTACAAGTTAGCTTGTACTCAGAAGCACTAGAATTCCCTGAAAACACAGAGTGGGATTTTGCTAAGTATGTTGCCAGTGGACAGTGATAGGCTAAGAAAAGATGGAGAGGATATTTAATTCAGTTAGCAACCCTAAGTCACCAGGCTAGGATTTATTTTTAGCACTCATTGCTGAAGTGAGGCAACAAATCTGGAGCCAGAGTGAGAATTTTTATTTAAAACAAGTTTAGCAGGTGGTGCAAATACTCACTGGGAAACCATAGACCACATTTAAGAGCCAGCTGTTCTGATGTGCCTCACATCCAGGATTTTTTAATAACCTGGAAATATTAAAAGTTGGGGACTTCTAGGAGTTGTAATTCTCTGCTTCAGGAGGGAGGCAAAACTAAAACATAGAAATATGTCTTGGTCTCTGCAGTGAATCATAATAGTAATGATGATTACAACCATCATTATCTCTATTCCTCTTTGTGGATGTCACTGGTGAGGAGCAAATAGGTGAGCTTGTAAAACTCATGGCTTAGAACTTTTAAAGGAGTGTAGACGTATGAATCATACTTATAATATTTACGCAAAGTAGTAATGCAAAATAGCCTATGAGTTAATGCTCTCAGATATTCAAAGGTGGATGTGAACTATTTGTGTCATGTTTAACCTATCAAGACAGGAGTCCATCCACGTTCTGGTCACACTGGATAGCCACTTAGCTAATGGCTTGATGCAGGTTAAACATTTAGGAAGAGAATGACCTGTCTCCTGGGATTAACCATATCCATGTTGTTATCACTATGACTTTTTATAGTACTGATTGAACAAAGGCAATGTGGGGCTGAAGTCACCAGGCCTCTTGGTGAGTGCCCTAAATTCCTATCATTTCTAGAAGATGCTGAGCAGCGCCTGAGGCACTGCAGAGACCTGAACCAGATTCAGTTGTTTACAGGGTATGCTAAGCTCTCTATAAGAACTGTTAATTCTGGAAATGGGCTAGAAACCACTAGCAAGGGAAAATGGCCCTAGAACTTCAATGTAGACTATGTATACAAATCCTAGTCTGTTTCTATAGAAAGTGATAATGCTTGAGCAGATACCATAGATATTCAGACACATGGATAAATAAGAGATGTGTTGGGAGTATTCTGTGTATCACTTGTTTTCTTATAATTTTCTTTAAAAATGCTGACATTTTATTAGTCAATTTTATCTCTGCAACACCTTCTATAGGTTCACAAATTTCTCTATTTCTTGCAGCTCACTAGGTTATTTGTGGGTTGCCTTGGGCATGAGGATAACATTTTTCCAGGGCTAGAGGTGAGTGTTGCAAAATGATTATCGTGTTGACTTTGGATTGCATGTTCAGACTGACACCAGTGTACAAAATAAGGAAGAAACAGCCTTGACATTGGAGAATGAAATTGGATAACAATGGTTCAAAATGAGATATTCTGAAGAACTTTTGTTCATTATAGTCAAAAAGAAATGACATCAGATCCCATTCTAGTGGGATAGAAAAAAGAGAAACAAATTTTAAAGTGATTTGGGCTTAACAGAATTATTAAAAACATCTTATTTTCATATTGGTTGTAAATGTCTTTGGAGATAATATCAATGCTTGAGAAATTCTGGACAAGGAAATATTGCAAGTAAGTTTGACAAGTTAAAGGTTAAATACTAATGCTATATAATCAAATATTGTATGATTAAATTATAAACATACCAAAAAACAATGAGCATTTGACCTTGCAAAGGACAGACCCAGTCATTCTGAGAGGGGCACTCGGTCTTGCACACACCTCCCACATGTCTTGCTGTCCGTCAGGGAAAAATATGCTGTGTCCCTCCCACCTGGCATCGAAAGTCACAGACCATCTGGTAAGTAGTGACAGTGTTTGATTTATCTTGTAGCTGCAGATTTCTTTCCCTTTTGTTTGTATGTTTTTACCTGTATTGTTTAAATTGTTACAAGTGTACTTTAAAGTTTATCTAGGGTACTATTCCTGATAGAAAAAATAGTGCAAACTCTAATGTACACTAAGATGCTGTGAACATTTCATAGCTGATAAATTAATACATCCTCATTCATAGACTCTGTTCAGTTAAATCAAAACAAAAAGACTTCGGACCAAGTGAGGTACCACTGATACTATTTACATATTTTATTCCTATACTGGAAATCATTTAAAAAAACCCAAACTCTGTTTAGCAGAATGTAACTGGGCCAAGAAAAAAAAAGAAGAACTTGAATTTTGAGGAGTAGAGAATAATATAAGGAAAATTTCTGACAGTGGTTGCTTTAGTACTGACACAATGATTTTCATTTTCTTAATTCTTTTCTGTATTTCTAGAATAAACACATGTTTTATATTCAGAAAAATGTTATTGTAAAATTATCTTTTAGCCTATAAATCTCTCCAAGCACATAGTTTTACTTGGGTTTTGTTATTTGTGGTGGTAGTGATCAAACCCAGACCTCACATATACTAGGCAAATGCTACCACCCAACCATAACCTCAAGCCAAGCATATGCTTTTTTATTATTTGTATCCTTCATGAACAGGACAGAACCTGGAATGCAGTAGGTGCAATGTAAAAGCATCCAAAATGAATGAAGGGTCACTAACTTCTGTTACAACTCACTTTTTTTCCCAGTCTCTGCCAACAGACAGGCAGTGAGAAGAGGAGCAGATGGCACCACGGGAATATGGCCCTTTGCAGGAGCTGTAAAGCTCACAGTGGGGTCAGGGATCTGGGCTCTGTCCAGGCTCTCAGTCTACACAGCATGTAGTGTTTGCCTAGTGAGTCAGAGATCTGGGTCCAATTATACTCCTGGCCAATTAGCTAATCAGCAGAAGAAAGGGGCACTAAGAGAGAAATTCAACCCAGGCTTTGAAAATGTGCCTGCATCAGGGAGCATTTTGTAATGCTTCTGTAGTGTATGTTATGCCAGTAAGTAGAATGGGTTTTTGTTTGGAGTCACAGGAGAAAACCTGTTGTGTCTCTGATGGAGTCTAGGGAAAGAGACACCTGGCTCATGTCTCTCCATATCTCTCAGTCCTCATTACCCAGGTTTATCCCTGAGCAGATGCCAGTCCTCTGTACGGTGCTGTACATTTGTATCTCTAAGACAGTCAATCCTATGCATTAGTTCTGAGACATCCCAGTCTCAGATACTACTATTGAGGAGAAATAGGAGAGACACAGGTTCTCTTATAGATGTCAACACGAGTAGTTGGCATAGGACTTTTTCCCACCCAGAGGAATATCAGAACTTGTTTCTCTTAGGGTGCTTCCTAGTCAGCATTCTGTGGCAGAAACAATTATCACACCCCCATGTGATGCTGAAAAACAGTGACCATAGCCAGTGCCTGAGCAACTCAGCCCTACAAGGCCATTAGTACCACCCACTTGTCACTGCACGACTCTGTCTGGGGTCACTGAAGTCTAGGCTGTGTCCCACTGACTGCAGGGCCTCCTGCAGATAAATAGGACAAGAAGAGGCTCGAGTCCCACCTCCCACTGTTTCCTGGGGTTGTATAACCATACACACACAAAGCAGAAATCTTGCTTTCAAACAGAAATTCTGGAAGAATGTAGAAAATAGAAATAAAGGCATATACAGTATGTTTGCACCCCCCGGAGAACTCTTGATTCAAGTTTCAAGACAGAAGCCATGGAGGGAGAATTTACTGTTTGGGGAAGTACCCTGTTTGGGCAGCACCCTAGGCCTATTGCAAGTGTAGTAAGTGCAGAGAAACAGTTCATTATCATCTGGTGAGGAGTCTTTGTTCCTAATTATAATCCTTATCTATTCCTTTCACACTTCATTCTTTTGAATTGAAGATAAACCATTAAGATTTCCCCAAAAACACCAGAATCAGGATAATAGAGATAGATAAAATATTTTTTAACGTTTTGGGGCTAGGGAGATAGCTTGGAGGTCTAAGTGCCTGCCTGGCAAGAGCAAGGATCTGAGTTCAATCCCTGGAACCACATGCCGCGCTGGCCCCTGAACCCCGGGTGTGCTGTGTCAGCCTAGTCCACACCTGTAATCCCAGTGCTGGGGAGGCTGAGACAGGAGGATCACTATGAGTCTAAACTGTGTAGAGAGACCCTGCATCAAAAAAATAAAGTAGGTATATATATTTTTGCATGAATACTGATTTCTTTGCTTATTTTACAAATTGTGGCATTCAGAAGTTTCTTATACCAAGAAATGGATCATATGGAAAGATAAAAATCTAGTGATTGATAATGTTCTCTGGTAAAGAGAAGAATCAGTTTGACTTGTTTTGTCCTAAGTATTAGTAGTTCATTTTCTATCGTTTAGGGAATTTTCATTACTCTGTATTGTAGAGACAGCATTTTGATAATAATTTCTTTCAGTATCTCAAGCCTATGCATTAGTTCTAAGACATTCCAGTGTTTCTCATTACTTGGTCATATTGCCACCATCATTTGGTCTGACAGATGGTGGCTCTGTGTCATACCAAGAATCTTGTGGAATTCCCTTTTATTTGGCCCTTGAAGCTGGGCAGCATTCTGGTAAGCTGTGCCAGTGAAATCTCTCTCTCTCTCTGTCTCTCTCTCTCTCTCTGTCACTCTCTGTCTCTCTGTCTCTCTCTCTCTCTGTCTCTCTCTCTCTCTCTCTCTCTCTCTCTCTCACACACACACACACACACACACACACCTCTTACTCCCAAATCTTTTCAAGGTTCTGGGACCAAGGGCAAGCAACTCTTCTTGCTACCTCATCTGTGAGTTTGCCTTTTGTTGACAGATAATTGAATAGAAGCCATTGGGGGAAAAAGTCAGCTAAATAAAAAGATGTCTAATGAGATTGCTCACCACTTATTCCTAACTGATACCTAGTCACAGCTGAGTGCTGTTTTGTAAATATAGGCCATTAACATAAATTACTCTATGCTCAATCTTCAGTTGTATCATTCATTCATTCATTCATTCATTCTCCTATAATCAACTTCTTTTGATGGCTACAAAGTACAAATCATGATGCTTTGAATCAACTACTTCCCTGCTTTGATCAAGGAGCAAAAATGTGTAGGGGTTTCTGAACAGTGGTCAAGACAAGGAGAGCCTGTTCAGGGTACCTAGATCCAGAGCTGCAGGTTAGAGATGATAGCACTCTGCCTGTTTGGCCAGAGAGGGTACAACTCTGAGAGATGACTCAGAATTCTTCCTGGAAGACGAGAACTTCTTCAAATTCTAAGCTGAGGAAACAGAGTGTGGGAAGGGCAGGTGCCAACTGTGTCAGGACAGAGTTCACGAGTAGTGTCAGAGCAGGTGCCACATCACCTCTGTGTTATGTGATAAGACTTTAACTTGCTAGCGATGGGCGTTTCACAAGGGCCATAGCTGGGGACTGAGATGACTGTATTTGTTTTGAGTAGATTCTGTGTTGGGGAGAGTGAAAATTGAGGCAGAAACCCAATCAGGAGAAGCTTTCATTTGTCAGTAGTAATAAGTGTGTTAGTCACTGTTCCATGAAATGTGATTCAAACCATAGTTGTCATCTTAAATGATCTGTTAAGCACTTACAAAAGACACAATTATGAATCAACATTAAGAATATGTTTTATTTAGTCTGCCATAATTGCAGCATTATATTGTTCCTATGCAACCAATATAAAAATGACTAATAAGGGGCTAATGAGATAGCTCAGCAGGCTAAAGCACCTGCTTAGGCAGGGACTGCAGTTCGTTCCCACATGCCACTGCCACCCCTGCCTCCAGGGTGGGCTGAGCCAGCCACAGAGTCTGGGTGTAGTGGCTCATGCCTGTAATCCCCAGCACTGGGGAGGCTGAAAGCAGGAGGATCACTATGAGTCTGAGCTGTATAGTAAGACCGTGTAACAACCAAATACATTTTAAAAAGATCAGTAAGTTATTTTGTATTCTTTACACTAATATTTCAATGGGACTGTGTTTCTATACTCTGCTCACTGTAGACTCAGCCTCCATAGGCCTAAGTCTCAGCACCCCGCTCCAAGACCCAGTGACAGGGTCAAATGGTACTGCTCCAGCTCAAGATGGAGGTGATGGCTCTGCAGGGAAGAAACAGACACATCTTTACCCATGCAAGAGGTTTGTGACAGGGAAGGGTGGGTGTGAAGGATGATGGAAAGCATAGGAATGGAGGGTGGCTCCTACTTTAAACAAATGAAGAAATCTGGACCATATCGTAGTGTTTGCGGTTGTGCAGATGGCATTGGCCTTGTCTACCTTCTTTCCTTCCATTGTGAATTAAGCCTTTTACAGTGCGGAATTGCACCCTGTGCTGCATGGTGGATCCTCCTAAGCTGTATTAGCAAAGGATGCCTGGATTTCATCCCCAAAAATGTGAGCGTGTCATGCTGGGGTACAGCCTGGGCATCAGGATTGGAAACCCAGGCAGGACTGAGAGCCGAGGGGAGGGGCTCTAGCCCCACCCCTAGAGCAGCTGTGGAGACAGCCTGGGC
Source organism: Ctenomys sociabilis (assembly GCA_004027165.1). Taxonomy (NCBI): domain Eukaryota; kingdom Metazoa; phylum Chordata; class Mammalia; order Rodentia; family Ctenomyidae; genus Ctenomys; species Ctenomys sociabilis. The sequence goes on along the minus strand of PVKA01029217.1, from coordinate 7,413 downwards.
TCCCTGACCTGAACCTCCTTCTGGGAGTCCCTCCTTACTGTGTCTGTAATTTTCTCATTAAATTTATAATTTTTTCTCTTGTATTTATATTTAAGCATTTAGATCACCCCTATTTTTGGTTTCTGTGCAAAAATCTACTACAATAAAATTACAATGTGTCTTAATATATAGTTTTTTTTTTTTTAATTTTATGGAAGAGTCTACAGGGTGATCAGGGTCTCACTACTAGGTCAGATTTGTAGTGATCTGCCTGTTTACAGCCTCCCAAGTGCCAGGATTACAGGTGTACACCACTGCACCCAGTCTCAATCCCTGTTTCAGCATGCCCTGGGGGCAAGGCCAGCACAGCAGTTCCTGGGATTGAACCCCTGGCCCCTGCACCTGCTTGCAGGTGCTTTAATACACTGAGCTATTTGGCTGGTCCTATAGTTTTTAACAGGTATATAAATAAATATTACTAGGCATGATATATATCCTTATATATCTTTATCATTAGGATATACATGTATGTATCTTACTTATATCTTTATATATTTAAAATATGGACATTAACGAGTATCAGATGTGAAGAAAATGAAGTTTTTTCACTGTGGCCCAAACATGACCTTGCATTTGTTTTTTTTTTTTTTTTCCTGTTGTGAAACTGAGCATTGAATCCAGGTCCTTGTCACTGAGAAGCTACTAAATTTCTCCAGGCTGGGGCCAAACTTTCCTACCTTGGCCTCCCAGAATGTTGAGAATACAGGCACGAACCCCCAGGCCTGGCCATCTTTTTTTATGGTATTTAGGACTTAACCCAGGGCTTCCTTTACACTGAGCTACATCCCCAACCCTTCCTTATTATTATTATTATTATTTTTTTTTTTGGCAGAACCTGGGATTGAACTAAGGCCACTGTGCTTGCCAGGGAAGCGCTTATTCTACTGAGCCATCTCCCTGGCCCCCTTCCTTATTATTTCTTTTGAGACAGGATCTTGCTACATTGTGCAGGCCTGTTCAGTATCAAACTTATGATACTCCTGTCTCAGCCTCCCTCAGGATTAGCATTAGAGATATGCAGCAACACATGCTTTGCTTGGAACTTTTCCAACAGTGAAGAAAAACATCCACAGTGAGCTCAGTGTTAGGAACTTAACGAGCACTGAGTTGACTTAGCTGGGATAGGAGCCTTCTTGATTCTCAGTAACTATTTGCCTGGCCTTGTTCCTAAATCAACAGGCTGAAAAGGTCAGGAGTGCTCTGGCAGAGGCAGGAATTTCCCTGGCTTCCATTTTCTTCCGCACCACAATGGGCTTTCAGGAGTTCTAAATGTGGCTGCTGGTGCTTTCTGTGGCATCCTGGGAGTAGCCCTCCTAAGACACGTGCACTGTCTTCCTTCTTTTCAATGACAACACGCAGCTACGCTGTTGATAATAAGCACCTCTCAGAGGACAGAGTGAAGGAACAGAACAACATTCCAGGGACATGCGTGGGGCCACGGTGTGCTTCAGGCATCCGGAGCCTCTTCAGGGGCAAGGAGCAGCCTGGTAAAGTTCCCTCCTTCCCCTGCAGGAGTGGTAGAGACAGTGTAGAAGGGGTGGCCTTGGGAATTTTGACCCTGTCCAATCGTTTCAGACTCTGGTCCTAACACCCTTGTTCTAGTGGTTCTTAAGATGCTGTTGTTTCTGGAGTTTGATTTACTTATCAATGAGTGGTAAGCTACATGATAAATGCAAGAAAAGATATGTGAAGCATTTCTTAGGGGATAGATCCTTTAATAGCTGGGTTCTCTGAGAGCAGATCAAGGGTGAATGCTAAAGAGTAGCCAGCCTTTCTGTGTGCCAGGAGGCAGGTGGCCTGTTCTGGAGAAGTGCAAAGGTTACTTAGAGTCTGTTGGCACAGTTTCAGGTGACTAGTGGACGTTATGGCAAGCAGGGGACGTGGGGGGAGACCTCAAGTAAAATCTGAAAGTATTGGTAAATAGTCAGTTGGGTAATTGATTGGATCAGTGTAAGTCTGTCCACGCTTCCTGAGTTCTGAAGGAGGGTCCTCCCACATTGACTTACTTTATCACAATTAGATTTGTGTTGCTTACAATTGAAAATATATGGGCAAAATCCTAAGGTGATAATATTGTTTCCAGCAGTGTCCCAGCATGTTGTTACCTAATCAAGCCGAGTCCAAGAAAATTTAAAAATATAGGGAAGATATAAATAGAATTCCATAGTCCCAAGAACAACAGCACACCTGGGAAGAATTCCTGCTTTCTGTCACATTCATCAAGAGGTGCCCATTGCTGCCCACCCCCACCTCCCTCAACAGATGAACTGTGTCTATCACTTGGATGCCACATGGCTTTGCAAGAAGAACTCTGTCCTCTTGTTTTAATTGTGAGTGAAAAACTAAATATTCTTTTCTTTCTGGGAAGAAGAATACATTGCCATCTGTACCCTTGCTCACCCCAGGGTAAGTCAAGGTGAGGTAGGCCAGCAGCCAATCTGGGTACTTGGTGAGGAAATCATTTCTTTTAACTCATTATTAACTTTATTGAAAATCAATAGTAATTATATAGCAAATTAAAAATTGGACAAATATTGAAATGTGAAAGATATAAGATGTAGACAATGAATTTTAGAAAAAATATTTCTGAAGTGAATACATAAGATTAATAATAGATTGCACATTGTAAAAAATTATTTACAAACTTAAATGAATATAACAATAAAAATTTTCTAAAATAGGGCTGCCCGAATAGCTCAGTGCATTAAAGCTCCTGCAAGCAGTCACAGGGATCAGGGATTTGATCCCTGGGCCTTGCTGTGCCAGCCCCACACCCGAGGTGCACTGAGAGGGCAATTGAGACTGGGTGTGGAGGCGTGGGCTCACCTCCACCGCCCAGCTCTTGGGAAACTGTAAACAGATGGATCACTATGAGTCTGATCTAGTAATGAGACCCTGAACACCCTGTAGACCCTTCCCTAAAATACACACACACACACACACACACACACACACAAAGCAAAAACAAAAAACTTCAAAATGGTCGTTATGCAGGACTGTGTAAAATACTAGTATATTACACGAACCCATTTAAAAGTTCATTGAAGATTTCCACAAAACAGTATCAATCTTATGGCAGGTTATTTACATTTTTTTCATGTGTGTGTGTGTGTGTGTGTGTGTGTGTTTAAAAGACAAAGAAGAACTAATATAAAGTCAATGGAAAATGGAAATACGGGCGTGGTGGCGCACGCCTGTAATCCCAGCACTAGGGAAGCTGAGGCAGGAGGATCGTTGTGAGTTCGAGACCAGCCTGAGCTACAAAGTGACTTAAGGCCAGCCTGAACTGCATAGTGAGACCCTGTCTCAAAAAGACAAAAAAAAAAAAAAAAAACACTTTTTAATTAGTATTAGTTTCTAATACTAGGGGGAAATATCATACCATGTCTTATAAGTGGGTGGTAAGTCAAAGAAACACTATGTCATAAAACAAAAATTAAAATTAAACAATATTCAGAAAATTATTTAAATATTAATTCAAAATTAAATTAAATATTTCAAAATAATATTCAAAAATTAAAATTAAATTCTGGGTCCAACTAAGAGCCCAGAATGTAGTATATCGTATGTATGAATCTATGATAAATTCAGAGTACTCACACAGTATTTGATTAGGTTAATATAGACAAAAATATCAGCTAAGAAGAAGTTTTCATGATAGTAAAAAATTACTAAGGATAAAACATAACAAAAATACTAGAATGGCAAATATATGACCAGCACTTCTAACAGTTTGGGGATAGGATATTGCACAAAGTTCTAGTATGTCATGGACGTGAACAGTGTCCACGACACTTACTGGTGGCCAGGTGTCACTTGTGGAACTGAGCTACTGCTATTTCTTTGATATCCACCCTGTAGACCCAGACAGAATCATACTCCACAAGGTGCATCAGAAGTCCATTTGTGGAGTGTGCTGATGGAAATATTTTGTTGCTGTATACAAAAGAATAATTGAAAGCCTGCTTTTGTATACCTCATTTTCTCCTGTGTTTAATTGTTTGCCCTATTTGGTGGGTTCTTTCCATTCTCACTCATGGAGCCGTGCTCATTTTGATCCCTCCCTAGAATATCTTTTAGTAGTCTGTTAGGATTGGCTTTGTTGTCATGAAATTCTTTAGTTGTTCTTTGGCATGGAAATATTTCACTTCTCCATTAAACTTGAGAGTTTTGCAGGGTGTATCAGTCTGGGTTGGAATTTGTTTTCTTGCAAGACTTGAAGTATTTTGTTCTTTGCTCTTCTTGACCTGATGGTTTGTGAAGAGAAATCTGCCATTATTCTAATGGGTTTTCCTTTAAATGTGATCTGTTTCTTTTTGTAGTAGCTTTTAGTATACTGTTCCTGTGCTGAATTTCTGGGATCTTGATTATTATATGTCTGGGTGTGGGTTTTGTTTTTTTTGTTTTTTTTTTTTTTTTTTTTTTTTTTTTTTTTTTTTTTTTTTTTTTTTTTTTGGTATTTTAGGGAAGGGTCTACAGGGTTCAGGGTCTCATCTACAGGCACTTTAATCTGTTGAGCTATTTGGCTGGCCCTTGGGTGTGCTTTTAATTGGGTTGATGTTATTTGGAGTTCTATATGGTTCAGTTATGTGAATGTCCAATTGTTTCCCCATATTTGGGAACTTTTCTGCTATTACTTTTACCCATATTATTTTTATATCATTTGTATTGACTCCTTCTTTCTCATTGATGCCTATTAATCTTATGTTGTTTATCTTTGCATTGCCTTGCAGATGTTGAATTGCTTTTACCTGCATCCTAGTTGTTGTTTTTTGGCGGAATCAGGGATCAAACCAAGATTGCCATGGAAGCGTTTATTCTACTGAGCCATCTCCCCAATCCCAAGCCTAGTTGTTTTTAAGAGATTTTTTTTCTTACATTTTCACTGGCTACAATGGTGTCTTCAAGGTCTGAAAGTGTATTTCCACTTTCATTTCAAATGGTTTTGCCACGTTGTGATTGAGGTTTTAATTTCCTGTGTAGCATTTTGAATCTCCTTCATGCATTCTATTTCTTTCCTATATTGCTCATTCAATAATTCCATCATTTTTATATTCTCCTCTATATTTTTATCAGTGTCTTCTTTAGAAGCATTTAGTATTTCTTTCATTAGTTATCATTTCTTTTTTTACTTCAGAAATCAATTCTGATTTGACTTCCTCTATACCTTTCTGCAGTTGTTTCTTTACTTCAGACACTATTATTTCAGATATTTCAGGTGTGTGATTCCCAGTTTCTCCTATGCTACTGTCTCCTGCATTTGTTTTAGGTAGGCTTAGGGCCTGAGACTGCATTTTGCTCCTTGTCTCTGTCATTTTGTATGTCACTGTCTTCTGACCTTTGCTGTAGAGCTTTGGTGTAGTTATTACCTCAGTGCCAGGTCCAGATCTACCAAGTTCAAACTCATCCTGGTGGGTGTGGCTTGGGTCTGGCTGCTGTGCTTCACTTCTTCCTGCTGCAGCCCTTGGAACTGAATCTGCTGTGCTACTCTGTCAAGATTTTCTGCTCCTGGATCATCTAGTGGCTCTTGCTCCTAGCCTTTTTTCAGGGAGTTCTGCCACAGGGCTCCATACTGGGCCTGTCTGATGGAGGAAGTTCCCCCCACACACTGGCCCCGTGTGCTTGCTGGAATGAGGGTCCAGAGGGCCCTGGGTGGTGCCACGCACACTCTGGCCCTGAGTGCCGGCGGGAATCTTGGTGAGGAATTCATGGCTACTCAATTTCTAAGAACTTCATATAAACCACTTGGCTCCCAAGAGGATTCACAATGAAGAAGGAAAAAACAAATCTGCCTTCAAACAGTAGGTTTTCCTTTTATTTTTAACCCTTCCACTTTGATCAATCAACAAATAGATGTATATACATGAACAGTAGGTCTTAATTGCTTTTCCCATGGCTGGGGTAAAATACACAATACTCATGGTTAAAGGGTAAAGGTTTATTTGGTTCACTCTGTGGAGTTGGAAGTTTTAGTCCATAATCAGTTGGCTCCAGGGTAGAGGAGGAACTGTTTGGGGAGACAAGGCTCTTTCTGTCTCTTTTATGTTACCCGGATTGCTGGGATTAGGGTGGTGCCAATTCAAGCAGTGGACTGATGCAGCAATCACAGCATCCTTAATCTCAGCATTGCACAACACACCAGTCACAAGCTCTAGATTCAGCCACCTCCAAAAAAGCCCAAGCTTATTGACTGCATGAGGCTTTTGGGGGGACATCTAGGCACAAACTGTAATGTAACATATTTATATAATTAGTTGTTAATGTGTTTGTCTCTTGAGGTTATGGGTCATATCTTGCCTGCTTTTCCTTAGAAAGATAAATATCGACAGTTTGACTAAATAACTATGTTTTTGCTTTAATAGTTTTTTTACTGCTACTCTACCAAATTATCACACACTTGGCTTAAAATAAGCTTGGTATCTTACACTACATTTTTGGAATTCAACAATGGTTGTTATAGTGCATATTGTCTTCAAAATAGTTGTTCAGATTACTAGATATAAACTTGTATGACTAGCCGAAAAATTATAAAAAATTAAAAAGGGAAAAAATATTTAAGCCCTCATAGCTCCTTTCAATGGACCAGCAGAAATTGGCAGTACAATTATCCAAACCATCCCATGTCTATACTGCTAATTCTTTTTTCCCTTCCTTCTTTCTCTTGTTTCTCCTTTCCCTCATCCCAGTTGTTACTTCCCTTGGAACAGTTTCTTTCCCCTTCAGAGTATCCATTGTACCATTCAGATCCTATTTACTGTTTCAGATTCTTACACTAGAGAGACAATATGTGGGTTACACATATGGGACTGATTTATTTCACTTATAAGTATGGTCTCCAGTTGTATCCATTTACCTACAAAAGTCTCAAGTTTATCTTTTTTATAGCTGAGTAATACCCCATTGCATAAGAATACCACATCTCTTTTACTCATTCTTCAGTTAATGGATATTTGTGTCGTTTCCAAGATTTAGCTATGACAAATTGGACTGCTATAAGTAGTCTAAGCACCTGCCTGGCAAGCGCAAGGACTAGGTTCAATCCTTGGCACTGCATGCTGTGCCAGCCCCACCTCTGAGTTGCAAAGTGAGACCCTGTACTAAATACATTAATTTAAATTTTTAAAAAATTAAAATTCAAGGGCCAGCGGTATAGCTCAGCTAACTAAGCACTTGCTTAGGTAAGCGCAGCGGTCAGGGTTCAATCCCTGCTTCCGCTTGCCCCGCCTTCGGGTGCGCTGAGCCGGTGATGGAGTCCGGGCGTGGTGGCGTGCGCCTGTAACCCCAGCACTAGGGAGGCAGAAAGCAGGAGGATCACTATGAATGTGGGCTGCATAGTGAGACCCTGTGTACAAAAAAAAAAAAAAAAAAAGAAAA
>PVKA01029216.1:0-28536 GCA_004027165.1 Ctenomys sociabilis | reverse complement strand
CTCAGGGTTTATCTTGTAGTCCTGTACATTATTCTGTAGTTCCTTTGTCTGTGTCATCCATGTGGATGAGTCACAGCCAATGCTTGACCAGTTTGCTCTCTGTGAGAGCTTGAGAGAAAGTTTTCTCTTCATGTGACTCTCCCCAGGCACACTATAGAACTTCAATCTCTTTCCTCTGTGGCTCCATAATCTCCTTGTTTAGAAAATTTGGAGCTCACCTGAGTTTCATGATGTTGCAGTACAGGTTCTCCTAGGTCCTGAGTCTTCGCTGACCTTGAAAGGCTAGGGCCAAAATGTTGGCTGGCCTTGTGGCTCTTATATTTCTCCAACTCTGACTTGTGATCTTAGGTTGTTAACCATCCAGAAGAAAAGCTGATTAGTATCCTGCAGTATATGCCATTCACTTTGCCTTATCTGACTCAATTGATTTTACTTGTTGTACGTTGTATTTTACTTTGTATTTCTGCTTTTCACTTCTATTATTGGAAATAAAGAAGAGAAGTTAACAATAATAATCCTGAGGATTTAAGATAGATATTGCTAAATTTATTTGGAATTGTGGCACTAAGACTACCGATAAGCTCCCAAGAAGAGTTAGAAATACTAGTTTGACTACGCTTTTACAGTAATTGAATATTGTATTTTATATTGTTGAGAAAGTTTGTTATGGATATTTTATAGATTTTAATAGGAATGTTGAAAATCATTTTGTGTGTAGCTACTGTCATTCATCTTTTACAACCACTATTCATATTATTCTCAGTGTTTCCTTATTTGTTTATTTCTTTTTTTTTCAATATTAGCTTTTACATTACATGTAAAATATACTTACTGAGAACATTATTCCAGGTTCTCTTTTGGCTCTTAATTTCCTTTCTATTTTTAAACAACTAAATACTTTATTTCTTTCATTATTATTATTCTTCAAATTGTGTCTGTATATAATGGTTTATTATATTCACTTTTATTCTGGATCATTATAATTTCATTTGAAAACCTAATGTTTAATTCACCTTAAATTTATATAGAGTTCAATGTATGAAGTAGAATTTTCAGAAATTGATAGTTTGCTGCAGGAAATCTGTTCTCTATTGATTTATAGTGCTTTTTTCATTATTTTTAAATATTTATATTACTAAGATTGTGTTTGTTGATTTACTGAATAGTTTTGTGACAATAACACATCACTTTAATAATTGAGGACCTAAATATTTATTTAATCTCTGACTGGTTAAACAATTCTTTTGCATTAGCTCTGCTAACTTATGTAACATGAGTATCATTTGGATAAATTTTGAAATAAACTTAGTGATATTTCTGAGTGGGATTGGATTAAATCAATAAGTGCACCCATGAAGAATTACTAGCTTTCCATAAAATTCTGATAAATTTTCTGTGATGTAGTGTATTTGGACTTTATGTGTATTTGGGACTCACCCATATACTATAAATAATTCAGTACACTATAATTAACCTTCAGCATCCGTTTGAAAGGGAGTAAGTCACAGATGATTTTAGGCCATTAAATGTATACTACTTTAGAAGACTCTTTAGAACTCTCAGAATAAATCATCTCTTTCCAAGGAAAAGATTTGCTTCAGCTCTTTGCTGTAAGCTTCCTTTCGACACACTATGGAAAACATTTTTTCTGAAGGTTTAATTTTTTTTTTAAAGTACAGCATTATTTTTTAAATACGAAAAAATTTGGCCATCATTTTTTGTCCAGATTTATTATGTTTACTTTGAAATACAAAATTGACAGTGCTACAATTCTACTGGCACCTTGTTATAATCAGTTTTTCTAAGCACATGTGTTTTCAGAAATTTCAAAAGCCTCGAACTAAAGTTTGAAAAGTTGCAATTTGAATTTATGGATTCAGATGACTGCAGAAAAGCCAAGGAACACAGTTAGCATTTCCATGCTTGTCTCTTGACAGAATTGTTTAAGTATGCTTTATATCGGCATTCATCACATGAAGTGTTGTTTCATTGTTTACCTACTTGTTTAAGGCTTATGATAGGATTTATTCAGGCATGTAGTAGTAATAATAATGAATTGCACATTTAACATTACCCATCTACAATTAAGTGCTGAATATTTTACTTGTGGAGGCATTTCAATACATTTAGCTATTTTTCTTAAACGAATGGTTTCTGTTTGAAATATTGGCTCTGTTACCATTTACATTATAAGTGCTCCTAATGCAAGTGAAGGAAGCACATATTATGATACTGAGAGATTTGCATAATCAGAAAGGAAGAGTTTCCAATGTGTTGTTAAATTCAATGAATTTAACATTAACTCTTAATGATCACTTTCTGTGGGGCTGCTCTTCTGGTAAGAGGAAAAGACTGCTAACTCACATGGCAAGATTTCAGTGGGAGAGGGGATTCACCAAGGGTTTCAGGCAAGTTGTTAGATATTCTTCACATTTGAATCACTTTTAGCTCTCAATAATCCTCTGTATTAGGTTTGTAATTCTCACAATGAAGCAATTAAGGCTCGAGAGATGTATAAAACATATATCCGAATATAATATGATTCTCTCATTTTCTGGAAGAAAAGTTCCTGTCAAAGCATTTTGATCAACTTTAACATAGAAACTTCAGAAAATGCAGGCATAATCATCATTTGTCTAATAATTAATTTCACTGAGTGTACATGTACTACTTTAAAATTATATAATAAAATTACAGAGAGAGAGAGAGGGAGAAGGGATGAAATGGAAGTAAAAATATTAAGATGTGTTAGGTACATGGATCAATTTGCCAGGGTAAATTCAATCATAATGTATTACAAACACGCTGTCATAAAAAATAAAAATGAAAAATGAAAAAGAAAGATCATGCCCTAATTCATGTTTGATACCATTATGCTCAGATCTTTCATTCACATTTGCAATATTGAAAGATTTCTCCTAATGAAAGTACTTTTAAAGATGCTTAACTTAGTTTTCTAAAGGAAGGAATTATTACAACCACCCAAGTGGCCTGAGGTACAGTACTACTATATCCAGGTATAATGTTCCATGCAGAATTCAATTCCAAGCTTGCAAGTATTAAGACTATTATGTGATATAAAGACATCCTTTTTCCTGTGCTGTATATCCATAAACTATACATTGTAGTCACCCCGTTGCTTTTAATGGTATTCCTTCCAAAGCTTGATCGTAATGGCATCCAACTCTTGAAATTTTCATGTCATACTACTGAAGTTAATCCCTACATTAAATTTATTTTTCTCTAAGAATTTTCTTCTGACTATCAGTTAACTTCTATGAGGCACAAAAAGAAGCTATCAATTGAGATCAAGTATAGCAAATATTTCTTTTCCATACAGTGGTTTACTTTGAGCAAAATAAGGTGGTTGTCTCATAATTTGAAAATCTTTAAAATTCAAGTAAACCATACTCTTTTTTGTGAAATTAATAAAATATTTGTTCTTAGCCACATATGTTCATATACTCTAAAAAATTTTGTGGGAATCAGTGTCAAGGTACCAACTCTGGTTAAACCTACATGTTTCCTATATCTGTTTAGTGATTGAGTTAAAAATCACACATTGGTTCATTTTGCCTGAAGTTTCTAATTCATAAAAATGAAATACTCCAACATTGGTGTTGTATTAAATGCCTACAATACCAAGGTTCTGGGGGTGTGAGGCAAGAGGGTCACATGTTAGAGCCTAGCCTGGACAATTTAGTGATTTAATGTGACCACATCTCAAAATAGCAATAAAATGGATGGGCAGCTAAATAGCTCAGTGGATTAAAGTGCCTGTAAGCAGGCACAGGAGCTGGGGATTTGATGCCCTGGCCCTCTGTGCAGGCCCGTCCCTGGGACTTACTGCAACACAATTGAGACTGGTTGTTGTGGCATGTGCCTGTAATCCCAGCTCTTGGGAGTCTGTAAACAGAAGGATCACTATGAGTCTGATCTAGTAGTGAGACCCTGAATACCCTGTAGACCCTTCCCACCCAAAAAAATTATACATATAAGGGCTAGGGTATAGCTCTTTATGAATGCCCTGGTTTCAATTTCCAACATGGGGAAGAAGTCCTTCTAAGAAGAATTACATAGGAAGGCTTCTCAAAGCATTCATGTCTTGCTATGAAGAAAATGATTAGCATCTTGCAAGTAGGTATTGAGATTGCTGAGGCAAAGCCTGATACTTAGCAGTTGGAGCACCTGAAAGGAAAAGCCACAACCAAAGACCCCCTGGCTAGCAGCTGAGCATGTGAACTAGAGCAAGTTACCAAATCTCTACAGACTTCAGTTTCCCCTTTAAAATTCTGACTATCAATACCATTGCTGTGCACCAATAATCAAGTCACAGAGAAATAAACTACGAAAACAATATCATTCATAATAGCATCAGGAAAAATAGATACTTAGGAATCAACCTTGCCAAAGAAGTGATTTATCCTTCCAATAAAAACTGCAGTACTCTGAAAAACAAGAGTGAACAGGATATCAGAATACAGAATGACATCCTCTGTTCCTGGCTAGGCAGAACCAAACACTGTCACAATGGCCTTACTTCCAAACATAATATATAGATTTAATGCAGTCCAAATGAAAATACCAGGAGCATTCTTTATAGAACTAGAGAAAGCAGTATTTCTTAAAAAATGTATTTGTTTCAGGGTCTACAGGGTGTACGAGGTCTCACTACATAGATTAGACTCCTAGTGGGACAGGGAGATAGCTCAGTAGAATAAGCACTTGCCTGGCAAGTGCAAAGGCCTGAGTTCAATCCCCAGTTCAGCCAAAAAAATTAAAAAAATAAACAGACTCATAGTGATTCTCCTGGTTTTGGCCTCTTGAGTGCTGGAATTATGGGCTTGCAACACCATGCCTAATCTCAATCACATCACACTGTGCTCTGGGGGAGGGGCCAGCACTGGAAACTGGGGACTGAAGCCGAGCCACTGAGCTCTGTTTAAGCAGGTGCTTTAGTCTACTGAGCTAACTGGCTGGCCTGAGAAAGCAGTCTTAAAATTAATATGGACCCCAAAGGGCCTCAGAATAGTAGAAGGAATCCTGAGCAATAAGAGTAAAGCTAGAGGCATCACAATCCTGAACTTTAAGTTATATTATAAAGCTACAAGGATTAAAGGAAACCTGCCACAATACCAGTACAAGAACAGACATATAAAATAATGGAACAGAGTAGAGGATACAGAAACAACTCTAAGCATACTCATCTTTCTCATCTTTGACAAGTGGGCCAAAAATACAACCTGGAAGAAGATAGAGTTTTTATCAAATGGGGCTGAGAAAACTGGTTATCCACATGCAGAAGACCGAATCTATTTTTTCCACTAATTTCATTGAGAAACAAATAGCAATGAGAAAGTTTCAAAACAGGTTAATAGGACAGTTTCAGTAATTAGTACATTGCATTTTGTTGTCTTAATACTAGTTATTCATAGGTAAGATGCAGACATAATATCCTGTCCAAACACTATTAGTAAAATCTTCCTTCACTTTGAATTAAGAGAAAGTAGCTGTATACTTATCCTAACTATTTTGACAGTACAGATACAGAATGGTCCTTCATTCATTTATAACCTTTTTTTGTTTAGTTTTGTCAGAGATGGGTATTCCATTTCCATTTAAATATTGTAGGTATATGAATTCAGCAAAATAATCTAATATAGTCCAGTAGTCCATAATAGTAGTGGGTTATCTGTAGGACTGGCAATATCAGAAGTTGTTGACTTGAGCCTTTTACAGCTCAGCATATTAATATGACTTTACTGTTTTATGGAACTGGGCATTGAACTGAGGCCTTTGCACTTGTCAGGTGAACACTTATTCAACTGAGCTATCTCCCAGTCCAGGCTTTATGTTCTATACCTAGTTTTTAAACTTTTCTGCTGGATGGTTAAGACCAAGATAAAGCAAGACCTATATAACAAGATATGTAGCTTTTGTATCTGACAAGTTCAGTCAAATCCTCTCAGGATTTACCCTGAAACCCTCTACTACAGTTTATAGATCCTTTGTCAGTGTCAGTCATGTGGATGTCTACATCACTAGCCATCCATGAAATCCAAAGTAAAACAACACCATCTCATCCCAGAGAGATTGGCTATCATAAAGAAATCAACCAAGCACAAATGTCAGAGGGCTGTGGGAAAAAGGAACCCTTCTTCACCGCTGGTGGGAACTTAGACTGGTGCAACCATTATGGACATCAGTATGGAGACTCCTTAATAATTAGGACTGGAAATCCCATTCAATACAGCTATCTCCCTACTGGGAATTTTCCCAGAATAACTGAAAACATCATATCACAGAGAAGACCGAATCTAGACTGATGTATCTTACCATGTAATAAACTAAGATCAAAATGGATCAAAGATTTAAATGTTAAACAGAAACAATATGCTTTAAGATAAAATAGGTAAAACTCCTGAATATGTAGGCATAGGCAAGCCCTTTCTGCACAGAACCTAAACAAAACAAGAATTAATACTGAGAATCAACAAATGATATTGTATCAAATTCAAAATCTTCACAGCAAGGAAGTCCAGAGTGAAGAGACACTCTACAGAATGGGAGAAAAAATTTGGTCAACTATACCTTGGAGGGAGGACTGACATCTAGAATACAAAAACAGCTAAAATAAAATTAGATCCCTCTAAATAAAAGCCTCAACCAAAACCTGAGCATTTCTTAGAAGTATAAATGTCTAAGAAATATTTGAAACATTGTTCAACATGTCTGGCCAGTAAAGAAATCCAAGTGGAAGCATCACTGAAATTATCTCTTATTTCAGAAAGAATGATGAACATCAACAAATCAAATAATAACAAATGTTAGCAGAAATGTTGTAGGAAAAAAGAAACTCTTCTACATTGCTGGAGAAAATCTAAACTAGTACAATGATTCTAGAAATCAGTATGGAGATTCCTTAAAAAAACCAAAAAGTAGAAATTCTATTTGACCTAGGTTTTCACCTTTTAGGTATCTTGGTAGAATTGAAGGCATATTACAGTGATGTATGTACACCCATGGTTATAGCAGAGTTACTAACAGCTAAAACCTTAGAAGTATCCTATGTCTCTTTCAATAGATGAATAAAATGTGGTATTTATACAGTGTAGTACTTTGCCATAAAGAGGGATAGACTTGAATTATTTGTAGAAAAATAGATGCACCTAAAGATCATAAGGTTAAGTTAAATAAGAAAAATTTAACGTATCACATAGTTTCTCTCATATGAGAAGCACAACAATAAGAGTAAAGAGCAAAATACAATTTAGATAATAGGAAATAGGGAGATAAATCTTTTGTGAAACAAAAGGAGATGTATGTACTACCAAAAAATAGACACTGAAAAAATTAGGACAACAAGCCCCTCACAGTGTGGTTGTCAATATCTAAAACCCAAGTTTCCGGGTAGTGCTTCAATAACAGCGCTGAACTAACGGTAGAGAAAAATAAGAGGTGGTGCACTAACTGCAGAATATGGGTTCTGCACTTTCTCTTGTTAATTTAGAAGCTTACCTGCTGCACAAGTTTATACACAGAAAAGTATTCATCATGCATGTAAGAGGACCCAGGGAATATTTGAAATGTAATCTGTGAATGTGCCATGTGGCAGCTCTATTTCTTTCTTCTGACAATCTAACTTGAGGAATTTTTCTGGGGAAGCACAATGTGAGGCTTAATATCAATTTGTGAGTAAATGTGCCACCAGATGACAGTACTCTTGATGAAACAGACATAAGATTACAATGTAGCAAACATTTACTGAAGAGCCACCAAGTACTATGATATGGCAGTGAATGTAGGCGAAGATCGCTGCGTTGTGGAACGTGCATGCTGCTGCTGAGAAGGGGAGACATTAGCAAAACAAAGAAATAAAATACCCAGGTGGTGATGTAGTGACAAATACTTCTAAAAATGAAAACAAATGAGATGGGTGCGTTCAGGGTGGTATGGCCTAGTACTATGGACAGCCACTGGGAAAATAACAAGGTAGAAAGTACTAATTATTGAATCTTTGATGTAATTCAGGTATAAAAAATGAGATACGCAAACAGCTACACTCTATTGACTGATAAGAGACATACGGTATAATAATGTCTGTAAGTATAGTATCATGTATGCACCTTCATGATACCAAAACATTGTGAAAACAGTTTGCAATGTATTAATTTATCAAATCCGTCTTGTCAAGGTTTCTTGAAACTGTCTCATTGATATTTGTACTTCAATAAAACAAAAATTAAAAAAAATAAAAATAAAAACAAAACCAAAAAAAAAAAAAAAAAAAGAAAAGAAAAACAACTGGAAGTCTGGGAAGAGGTATGGGGAATTGGGGAATGTTGAATTGGGCTGGGGAGTATTTGTGATTTTATTTTATTTTTTATCCTTTTCTTTTATCATTTGTTTTGTATGAATTTTATTGAGAAGTAAATAGCAATGAGATAGTTTCAAAACTGATTAATAGGACAATTTCAGTAATATGCTGAGCTGTAAAGGGCTCAAGTCAACAACTTCTGACCTTGCCAGTCCTACAGATAACCCACTACTGTTATGGACTATTGGATTACATTGGATTATTTTACTGAATTCATGCACCTACAATATTTAAATGACAATGGAATACTCTTCTCTAAAAACTAAACAAAAAAGGAGATACAAATTCAGGGCCATTTTGTATTTGTATATTAGGGTAGATATACAGCTACTTTCTCAATTCAATGAGGAGAAAGACTTGTACTAATACTGTTTGGACGGGATATTATGTCTGCACCTTGTACTATGCATAACCACTAAGAAGACAACAATATGCAATGTATTAATTATTGAAACTGTCCTATAAATCCATTTTGAAACTTTCTCATTGTTATTTGTTTCTCAATAACTTTAATAAAAATAATTAATGTAATTATTATATGATTATATATATTACATATATAATCTAACAGCTTGAATTAAATTAGTTAATATAGAAACAAAGCAGATGAGGGAATAAACATTATGAATACTGTAAGGAACAGCACACTATGCAGAGGAAATCAGTATCAGGACTGCAGGCTGGAGTGTACTCAGAAAGTTCCAAACAACAAAGAGGAGAACCAAATGTTCACAAGGTAATAAGAAGAAAACAGCAATAGGAGATGGGAAAAAAAATCACCTCTTCAGATGTTCTACCTAGATGCCCAAGGTTTTCACAATCCATTTTCTTTCTTCTCTATCAAATTAAGTGTTTAGAAAACATTCTAGTATATTATGTATGACATGCTCCCAGGTTGAACTCAGTTATCAAACCTTACTTTAATATATGCAGTCAACTAACTGAGCCACTGAAATTTCTCAGATGTTGTTTGTGTGCCCTACACAGATGCTAGAACGGAATTCTGAAAACTTCAGTGTGCTTCATGTCTTCCTTCTTCAGAGGTCAAGGTAGCAAACCTATCAATAAAGCTTGCCACCAAGCTGCTACTATATAGTGAAGGATACCTTGCAGAAATCTAACTTCAGCTTTGCTGATTTCAGCTCCAGTTAGGCTTTTCACCTCCTAGAAATTGAAAACACCATTTTCTTCTTGCTTAAAACTTCTTGTTTCTCAGCATCAATGGGTGGAGAGGGAGAGAGGGAGAGAGAGGGTGGAGAGAGAGATTGAGGGAGAGAGACAAGGAGAGAGGTAGAGAGATGGAGAGAGGGAGAGAGGGAGAGAGAACAAGAGAGAAGGAGAGAAAGGGAGAGAGGGGGGAGGGAGGGGGAGAGACAGAACTTTGTTCACCACTTCCATCCTGGAGAATAAAGAGCACTTCGATTTCATTTATTTGAAATCTGCACACAATCCCAGTTAAGTTCTTCAGCAACATAGGTTACTATTCTTTCAAAGAGTATAGCCACAGGAGGTACAAGAATAGTGACATTCCCTCAAACCACAGTATGTAAAGTGCAGTGTAGGAGCCCCTGGGGGTCCTGAAGAACCATTCATGGGGTTTGTGAGGTCAAAACTATTTTCATAGTAATACTAAAGTATTACTTGCCTTTTTCTTTCATTCATGTGTTTTGTAGAAAATACATGATGTGAAATATGGTATCACACTGAATACAGAACTAGAGATATGAATTTGCTGTTTTTTCTTCAACTAAACATTAAAGGATTGGCACCGATGTAACATGATGGCACTCTTTTCACTATACCTTTTTTGTTGTGTAAATTCATTTTATTAATAACATTTTATATTAAAATATTTATTATAGCTACTTTTTTTTTTTTTATTTTGCAGAACCGGGGATTGAACTCAGGGCCTTGCACTTGCCAGGCAAGCGCTTATTTTACTGAGCCATCTCCCCAGCCCCTAAAATATTTATTCTAAATGAGTCAAATTTTTAAACATGAACAAAAGCTCTTTGGGATCTGAATAATTGTTAAGACTATAAAAAGGGCAAGGCATGGTAGTACATTCCTGTAATCCTAGCATTCTTGGAGGCAGAGTCAGGAAGGTCAGAAATTCACATTCAGCTCAGGCAATTTAGTGAACTAATGGACTATGTATCAAAACAGAATAAAATAGGGACCAAGGAGATGGCTCAGTGGAATAAGCGCTTCCCTGGAAAGCTCAAGGGCTTGAGTTCAATCCTCAGTTCCACTAAAAAGAAAAAAAGAATAAAATAAATTAAAAGTAACTCAGTGTGTTGGCTCTGTATTTAACTCCTAGTAGTCCAAAAAGAAAAAATAGTATAAAAGTGTCTTGAGGCCAAAACATTTGACAACCACTGGTTGTCAGAAAACTGGATGAACAGAATTAAACTTATACTGTCATGAGTTATATAGACACTAAATGAATAGTCATAAAAAACATACTAACTCACACCACAAACATATGAAAAAAAGTTAAAACTGTTATGAGAGGAGCCTTTATTTACAAACTTTCAACTTAGGAACTTCCATAGGTATGCTTCATCTGATGGCATGCATACATCTGATTCTACTTCTCATGAAGAAATAGTATCATGGCCACAAATTTTTTTTAGTTTAAGGTACCTTGTCTTTAGACTGTTTTATGTTAGTAATCTCATTGTATGTGATGAGTGCAAAAGCCAACAAAATTGTTGAAAGTGGTCAGAAAGCATTAAGAAATAAGTAATGAGGATGAGGATCGTTATGTTGCTGCTGATGACAATGATCCAAGATCTTCAAAATATAAAATTCAAAGGCTTAAATGAAAAAGTTATTGATCTCCATAATAAAGGCGTACAGTTAAAAATAAAGGGTTGACTTGCAACCCTTTGGAACATAGTGTATTCTTAGGGAGAAGCATTAGATCCAATTTACAACCAGACGGATATTGTAGCTGCAACTGTGAGTCCTTCTGAAAAGCTAATATTGAAACTTGAGTCTTGAAAAACAAGTACTCATTGGCACAGGGGAAAATCTTCAACACAGAAGACATAACTTCTCTCAAGGCAGAAAAACACTTAGAGATTCGAGGAGACTTGATCAGTGACTACAGTATGAGGAGCATGGTTAGGAACCACTGAATATAATGTGAGAGGACTGCACAGTCGATGGGAGGACAAGATGTGAATTGTAGTTGCATCATTTATACAGTGGGAAATAAGCAACTAAAGGGCATGTTGTAGTCAAAGTCACGACAGTGTAGAAGAAGCTTATGTTCTGTTCTGAATTTTCATAGTGAGTGGACTGTGGAAGGGAATTGACAAGAAATAGTGCTAAAGTGCTAAGGTTGAGTCACATCCTAAAGAGCTATACTTGCCTACCCAATTTAATAAACTGCTCTGCAGAGTCAGAGAAACACCAGATTCTACAAGGAGAAGGAAGGCATGATAACTTTTATGACCTAAACTTCATGTTTATTAGGCACTGGGAAAATATATTATGAAGTTACTTACTCAGGTGGCTTATGTATGCAATATCTGGTCCAGAAAAATCTCTGGACAATAAAATTAGATCCTACATATACTGTGTTAGTGTATTACTTATTCTACTGCCCACATCATTGATCAAATTCACTAAATATTTGGTAAAGGGTAGAAAGTAAAATTGAAAGTTTTCCTATTTGACAGGTGTAGACAAAGGAAGGGGTGTAGAAAGAAAAAATTATGATGTGTGTGTATAGACAGTACAGCTGGGATAGATAATGCTGTGCTTCTACATAATTCTATGAGAGGCAAGATCTGCACTAATGGTGGTTGGATAGGATATTATGTTGGCTTCTAGTACTACGGTCATCCACTAGGAAAATAGTTATTGAATTTTTGATATAATTCAGGTATGAAAAAATAAGATGAGTAAGCAGCTACACTCTTAATCTGATAAGAGATATCTGCTAAAATAATATCTGTAAATAGATTGCTGAAGTTTGGATTTCACACATATATTAGACTATCATACTATATAAACTCATACTTTAAAATAGTAGACTACAAATGACAGCTCCAATGATTTTTTGGAACAACAGACACAGACACACCATACACGAACTCAGATTACAATGGATTGAAGACTTAGGTATAAGATCCAACCCTCTGAAATTTGTAGGAAGAGAAAATAGAGGGGGGAAAAAGAAAAGAGAGAAAAATTGTCCTGACAATGATTTCCTAGTTATGACACCTAATGTATAGGTGACAAAAATAATACTAGACAAGATGGGCTATGCCAGTATTAAATGAAATAATTAACAAAATGAAAAGAAAGCCTGCAAATTAGGATATAGTAGTTACAATTCACATATAGGATAAGGAATAAATATAAAACCCTTTTATTTTTACATTTTCAAGCATATGTAGGCAGTATATGAGTATTATAAATATAAAGCATCTAGATTCAACAATTACCACTTTATGACCAATCTTGTTTCAACTTTCCATCACTTTTTCAATTGGTTTTTAGTTACATCGTCACTGAAGTACAATATACGCACCATGCAGTGCATCTATGATGTGTGCATAAGTCAATAGCTTTTAGAGAATTTATGAACATAGTATTTGTTTACTTTTTTGCCTTTTTCCATTTCTTTCATGAGTGTTTTATGGTTTTCATTTAGTTATCCTTCATCTGAGTTACATTTATTCCTAAGTATATTATTTTATCTAGTTATTATAAATATGACTGCTTTCTTGATTTCTGTGTAAGATAATTGGCTATTATTTTGTCACAGTAACATAATTTTTACGCATTGATATTTTATTCTATAATTTGGGGGATCTGCTTGTGAGTTGTAATAGATTTTTACAGAGTTTGGAGTGCTGAATGTATCAGATCCCTCCATTTTCTGACAGTGCCAATATGATTTCCTTTTTTTCCACTTAGGTGCACTTCATTTCTTTTCTTGTTTAATTACTCTGGCTAGGAATTCTAGTACGACCTTGCACAAAAGTGGTGAATGTGACAATCTCTGTTCCACAGCTTAAAAAACATTTACCTTTTTTTTCTACTTGATTGCTTGTGGCTCCTACCTAGCATTTAGAATGTTAAGATACATTGTTTGAACAACTAACTTCTTCAGAATTTTTTTCATGAAAGGATGCTCAGTTTTACTAAATAAGTCCTTTGCATTTGTTGAAATGACTACAAGATTTTTGTGTTTCATTCTTTTTTTGCATTGTGTTTCATTCTTTTGATGTCCTAATTCATGTTAGAGTATTTTAGTTAAAAATTTAACTTTGGTTTTAAGTTTTAATGCATAATGATCAAAAATCCCATGTGAGCTTGTTAGCCATTTATGTATTCTTTTGCCTTTTAATTTTATTGTCTACCTTAGTAGACAATAAACAATTAGTAGTTTTAAAACTCTTCATAAATTCTGGATACAAAACAGATATTTAATCTACAAATATTTTCTTCTAGTGTGTGAGTTGACTTTTCATCTTTCTTTGAATTGTGAAAGTCTATATTCTTTTTTTAAAGAATTTCGGACACGGTCTACAGGGTGTACAGGATCTCACTATGTAGATCGGACTCATAGTGATTCTCCTGTTTTCAGTCTTCCAAGTGCTAGGATTATAGGTGTGCACTATCATGCCCAGTCTCAATCGCATCTCAGTGGGCCCCAGGGGGAGGGTCCATCAAGGCATGCAGGGGTCAAATCCTGGCCACTTCGCTCTGCTGAAGCAGGCACTTTAGTCTGGCCAGCCCTTTGAAAGTCTATATTCATAAAGCCTAATTTATTAATGTTTTCATTTATAAACTGCTCATATATATATATATATATATATATATATATATATATATAAGTTTATACATATATATATATATATATATATAAGTTTATACATATATATATATAACCTCTTCTTATTTTCTTATCCATGGTCATAAAAATTTTTCACCCAGCTTTTTCTTCAGAAATATTACTTTTAGGTTCTTACATTTATATCTATGATCCATTTTCAGTTATTTTGAAGTATAGTATATGGTAAATACCAAAATTAATCTTTTACAAATGGATATTCAATTGTCCTGGGATATTTGATGAAAAATTTATTTTTTCCTTAATTAAATGTCCATATCGCCTTGTGTTCCACTAATGCATATGCCCATCCCTTTGCTGTTACCACATATTTATTGCACTATCCTTATGCCAGTATCAAGACATGCCTGTATACTTATCAATGTAAATTTTCATCAAGTTTTGAAAATCAGGCAGTGTACATTCTCTTACTTTTTGAATTTACAAAATTGTTTAGGTATGCCTGAGTACCTAGACATATGACAGAATCAATTTAGGATTTTCTTTTCAGTCAGGTCTTGCTGTGTAATTCAGGCTAACCTTGAATCAGTATGTAGCCAGCGATAGCCTTGAACTCTCAGTGTGCACCACTGTGCCTTGTTTTAGTCTGTTAATTTTTGCAGAAATGTCTACGAAGATGTTCACAGAGATTGTATAGAATCTATAGATCAGCATGCAGAGAATAATTATCAGTACTGAGTTTTCCAATCAGAACAAAGCAGGTATCTTTTTTCAGACCTTTAAACTCAGCAATATTTGAAGTTTTCAGAGTCCCAAGTTTTGCATTTATTTTAGTACATTTATATTATTTCAGTAACGTTTAAGTTGTCAAGAATGTAATGATTTTGGAGTCTGTTTTAATTGTTAATTTTAGAATAGTTCTATTTCTCTGACCATAATCAAGATGTTTTGCCTTTGTATTTTAATATTTTAACTGGGAATTTTGCTGATCTCTTTTCATTTCTTCTATTGAGGTTTTCCAAGGTTCATCACAAGTATAAAGTACTTGCATTACTTTTTCCAAACAAATTTTTCCTGTCCTTTTGTTTTTGTTTCTGTCATTTCTGTCTGGAACTTCTATAACCCATATGTTGACACACTCGTTCTTTTCGATAGGCCTCTGTGTCTTCATTCATTTTCTCATTCTTTTATTCTGCCTGTTTTTCTGATCAAATAATTTCTGTTTACTTCACGTTAAATGATTATTTAATGTCTCATGGTAAGTCTGCTCTTAGGCCCCAATTGTAAATTTTACATTTTATTTATTCCACTTCACAATTCTAGAAATTTGACTTAGTTATTGTAACAGTGTGGATCTCTTTCTTGACGTTATTTATGTGTGTTCATTGTCATCATATTTTCTTTCAATTTTTAAATATGATTGACTTTAGTTATATGAGTATATTTATAACAAAAATCTTGGTCTCTTTCTGCTAAGTCTAACATTTGGACCCACACAGAGATAATTTGTATTTTGTTTCTTACCCTAAGAATAGTTTGCAGTTTTCTTTCTCCTTGACAGTATGACATTTTGTATAATGTACCTGCTATGTTTTGTGTCCAGTTCCCGCCAAAGTCTCATGGAAGTTATGGGGCAGAAGAGGCTGGAGGAGCAATGAGTGATTGAGGGGCAGAGCCAGAGAACCAGGGTGGGTCCTGAGAGGCCCGGTCAGAGAGGTGCAGACCATTAAACTGGCTAGTCTGTGCTTTCTGAGAGGTGTGGAGAAGTTCATGCTGGACATAGCAGCACCCCATCCTCTCCTCTAGTGTCTTGAAACCTCCAGTAACTGTGAACTAAGTAAACCTTTCCTTCCCTCATTTTGAGTGTCGGGTATCGCAGCAATGAGAAAAGAGTAAAATACAATAGCTCCACATTCTAGTTTCTTCCGCTAAAGTTGTCTCATTGAAATTTTACTAACTTGCCTCAATGAAATGTATGAACTCTCTTGCTCTATGCGGTGTGGCTACTGATAGCTTTAAAATAATTTTTAAAGTCATTTATTTAAGCCGGGCGTGGTGGCGCATGCCTGTAATCCCAGCACTCGGGAGGCTGAGGCAGGAGGATTGTTGTGAGTTCGAGACCAGCCTGAGCTACAAAGTGAGCTTAAGGCCAGCCTGAACTGCATTGTGAGACCCTGTCTCAAAAAGACAAAAAAAAAAAAAAAAAAAAAAAAAAAAGTCATTTATTTATTTATTTATTTGGTATAGGGTGTCACTACTCAACTTGGACTTGTGATGATCGTCCTGTCTCAGCCTCTCCAGTGCTGGGATTACACGTGTGTGCCACCACATGCAGTTCCAGAGTCGGCAGGTCATGAGGTATCAGGGACTCAATGGTGTCCTTAAGATTGCCAGGCAGGGGCTTAGACCATCAAGCTATATCCCCATCCCTCATATCTTTACTGGGGCAGACCTCAAGACAGAAAGAGTAAACTCATACAGCCACATACTTCTCTAAGGATGTTGTAAACAGGCATCAATCACCTTGAAGTGCCCAAATGAGTCACTAGTCAGTGACCCTGTCACGTATTGACCCCCACTTGCTCCATGACTTGCTTCCCCATTTGATTATTATTTATTAAATTTAACCTGAGCAACGGTGCTTGTAATCTTATTGGCTGGCCACAGTTTTGTTCCACCTTATGCCCACCTAAGCAAGTTCCCATGTTGTCCACCACCTTAGACCCACCTCACCACATGGTTTTCCTCTATATAAGTCCCCTGGAAGAGGGCTTCCAGAGGACAACCCCCTTGGGCCCCTCTTTTGTCTTGCTCTCAGACAGGAGCTTTCTTTCTCCCCATGAACATGCTCTGTTTTTTTTTGGCAGAACTGGGGATTGAGCTCAGGCCCTTGCACTTGCTAGGGAAGTTCTTATTCCACTGAACCAACTCCCTGACCCTGTTCTGCTCTTTAAATATCATTAAAACAAATAAATATATTCCTATCTTCTTAGATGAGATCACTGCTTAGTTGTGGTAAAGCAACAGCTGGTCAGTAGCTATGCTTAAATACGTCAAGCCAGGAAGACTCTCAACTTTTGAGAGTAAATCCAAACATGGGTTAGGGAATGTGTTAATAATTCAGTCGCTGTCTAAGTCTTCATAAAGATGAAGGGCTTCTACAAACCCTACCTGGCTAACTCACTTCCAGCATATGAGTATATGGACCAAGCTAGAAGTAGGGAGTGAGACCAACCCTAGGCCAGTTCTCTATATTCATGCTGATCTTATATAAAGTTTAGTTTGCATTGTCAATTTTTCAATTTGTTGTATGCTTCTGGTTAATTTTAAGTGTCCCAAAATGGTTTTCCCTGAGTGCCAGTTGATTTTTTTATATTAATTTTTTGAGAAAGAAATAGCAATGTGATAGTTTCAAAACAGGTTAGTAGGACAGTTACAATAATTAATACATTGCATATTGTTGACTTTATAGTGGTTATTCATAGTACAAGATGCAAAAATATCCTGTCCAAACATTATTAGTACAAATCTTTCTTCTCATTGAATTACGAGAATGTAGCTGTATATCTGTCCTAACAATTTTATATATACATATATATTTTTTATTACAAAATGGTCATTCATTTATATTCTCCTTTTTGTTTACTTTTGTCAGAGATGGGTATTCCATTGCCATTCATGTACTATAGGTGCATGAATTCAAAAAAGTAATCCAACATAATTTAATAGTCCATAATAGTAGTGGGTTATTCACATGATAGTGCCAGTTAATCTTGATTGTGAACCTGCAGAATTGATTGCATTTTGAAGACATTAACCTCATTATGAGGTTAAGCTTTTGACAAATTCTTAGCTTAAATGGATAGTTAAGAGGAAATAGGACATCAAGATGTAGCCTAGTGTACTATATCTGGTCTCTGCCCCCTTTCATTCTGGCTCTTCTCCTGCCTTCTGCTTCCTGGATACACTAAGTTGTTCAACTTTCCTACACTATGCCCCTTTGCATGTTTCTGCATTGGAATCTGACAATGAAGGACAGAAACCTCTGAATCTGTGAGCTGAAATAAACCTCTTTTGCTTTAAATTGCATGTACTAGGCAGTTTATTCCAGCAATGATAAAGTTGATTAACACATCTACAATGTCCGGTTTTGTTGTTCTGGGGAAGATTTATTAAGCTATTTCTTTCACCTACTCGAAGACTTATGTCTAGAGATAAATTTAAGCCCCTATGAATATATTGGGACAACTCTATCCAATTCATTTACATTATAAATTTATAACAATATTTCTAAATACATATTATTACCTTGAGTTTTAATGAGTAAATGAGGTTCTAATAATTATGAAACCCATAGCTTAATAGTAAAATAAAGATACAAACACAAAAGTACCATGTCATTTACTTCCAAATGTGATAAACACAAGAGGAACATACGTGATTATTACCCAGCATTTAGTTGGCAGGTTTAATTGGCCAATATCAACTCCAATTACTCTTATTTTCTACTGTCTAGTATAAAGGTTAATTGGCAAGGAAATGCCGAATAAATCAGTAGGAGAAATAACCTATTGTTTGTTGTGGATAGAATATAATAATTAAAATAGTCATTATATTGGTTTATAAAATTAGAGTAGGCTCTTACATGAAATCTTAGTGAAATACAAAGTACCATATAACATAGTTATACTAACAGAAACCTAGTCGTGCAATAAAATAATTTTTAAAAAGTTGATATTCACATTTCTTGAACAACAAATGGTACTCACTGACAAGTGACACATCATTGCAGAAATTCCCTTTTTTCTCATTTCTGTCATAATCATTTACTGCTTCAAATCTTTCAACTCCTCAAACTTACCATAGACCACATCTCTATTCAGGGATTCTCACATTCTCCTTATAGTACAGATAAACTTTCCTTATTTAGTTCCCTTTCACTTAGTATTCTCCAGTTTCCTTTACTTGGGTCTCCAAATTCCCATAATTAAAAATACATAGATACACTATATTCTTAATATCCTCTTTAGATACTAGAGGGAGCACAAACTTGGGAAGAAACAGACTTGAAACATTTTCTTTGGCCAAGCTGAGGTAGTGTGGTAGTGCGGACACTCATTTGTTAATTTTGCATGTCTCTGCCATCCTTATTAGTTATAACATTCACACAGAACAATGGTTTTGTATAACCATAATGGAAACAGCACAAATTTGTTCTAAACCACTGACTGTTAGTCATGGATTTTTCCATACTTTGGTAAGTTTTTGTCAAATATCTTAATGCTTTGACATACAATTTGATATTTTGGGAAAGAGACACAAGAGAATTGCCACATTTTACTCGCTATCTCACAGGGCCAAGGAGAGATGGCAGCAGTTTCCACTTCAAATTTCAGCTATGGTGAAGATTAAGCACAGAAACATTTGAAAAATTCCTAGCAAAATTCTTTCTATAAAACAATTATACCAAACCATTAACATTATTTCTTAAAACTTTCAGGTTTCTGGTTTGGGAAGTGAGCAGCGATACAAAGTGTGGTTGAGAATTTCTGAGAGATTCCCTTAAAAGGTAGAGAGATCGATTTGTTTCTTTCCTAATTCCACCAGCCTAAAAGGAGTTATGATGGCCAGAGTCATGAAAGTCAGTGCCACAGCAAGTGATAGCAGGATTTGGGTCTAAAATATCATAAAGCAATGATGCCTGTTTAAAATACTTTGTGGGGAATTTCTTTTACACTTGTACTTTGTTTCAGTCACATTAATTAAAAAAAATCTCTCTGGATTTGATTTTCATTGGTATACTGAGAGCCAAAGTCATAGCTATGAATACCAACCAGGGAAGTTACAGTGCATGGCAAGTGGGAAAGCCTGAGACAGCTTCTTGAGAAACATCAGGACATAAAAGACAGGTGAAAGGTAGAGTGCCATCCAAAGAAAAGGAATTCTGCAATAGATGAGAATCAAAGTAGGTGAATAGTGACACTGAAGACAGGACAAAGCAGTAATGTGCAAAGTGATCAGTGGTTGGCACATATTCCACATACAGGAGTTCAGTAGGTTGAATTAAATTAGATCTTCAGTGACTTCTGTAACAATAAGAAGATGGCGATATGAAGAGAGAAACACAGAGAGGGAAAGAAGAGGGTGAAACAGGAGGGAGGGAGGGATATGGAAAGGTAGAGAAAGAGAATAATAGAGACAGACTAAGTAAGCAATAATTACTGTGGAGAAAATAATAGCTAGTAAAAAGAAGAAAAATAAATGTATCAACTTTGGTTGCCTTGAATATGAACACCAAAATTCCAAAATTTATAAGCAATCTGATAGGCAAATTTCAGTTTTTGAATCTGGAACGAGTGACAGAACTACAAGGAATCATGTAGACCTCCTTCTAGTGACAGTGGCCTTCCTCATGCCAGTGTGTGCAATGGTATGGCTCATGGCTACATCCAGATCTGGGGTGCAATTTGCACCATAGGTTTTTTTTTTTTTTTTGTCTTTTTGAGACAGGGTCTCACTATGCAGTTCAGGCTGGCCTTAAGCTCACTTTGTAGCTCAGGCTGGTCTTGAACTCACAACAATCCTCCTGCCTCAGCCTCCCGAGTGCTGGGATTACAGGCATGCGCCACCACGCCCGGCTGCACCATAGGTTTTGAACTGGGCCTTTTTAAGTATTTTGTCCATTTCTGAGACAGTCTTCTATCCTTTTTTAAAAATGTGTTTGGTACAGGGTCTAGAGGTCTTACTACATAGATCGGACATATGATGATTCTCCTGCTTGCAGCCTCCCAAGCACTTGGATTATAGGTGCTCCCAGTTTCAATCTCCATGTCAGCATACCCTGGGAGTGGGACTGACACAGCACACTGGGGATCGAAACCCGGCTGCTGAGCTCTGCCTAAGCAGGTGCTTTAGTCCACTGAGCTACCGGCCTGGTCCAATTTTCTATACTTCTCTGTAGGAATGAAAGCAAATCTGTAGCCTTCTCTTAATGTCATTTTCTTCTTACATTAAGTAGACTGGTCTGTATTGTTCATAACTAAGAACCATGATAAGTACACATGTAGAAACTATTTGCAAAGAAATATTTGTGCTGTATTTAGTTTTCAATCTGTGAGCTAAAATATTCACCTGATCATGTACAAAGTGGAAGTAGGAAAAAGGAGAATTTATTGAAAGGGTTCCAAATGAGTCGAACTGCGGCATGCTTTACTTTATGTTTATTTCCAACATTACAGTTCTCTAGCACTCCTGGTTTTACTGCCTCAATTTTATTCAAGTTAAGACTATCTGAATTTAAGTATGGATAGAGACATCCTATTTTTCACTGTGGTGCCCTAAACATACAGAGGACATTCCTAATTGGCGATCTGTAGCATGAGGTCTTTGAACTAATTTTCCTATCGATTGTGATACAGTTCTCCTGGTCTTCTCCTCATAATTTGTTTCTCAATCTTTTGCACTTGTCGTAGTTCAGGGTGTTATTCTGTGGTCCTGGGGAGACCTCATATATTCTTCAGTTAATCAATCACCATTTGGGCTCATCTGCCAAGTGGCTTCCTGACCCTTCTCCAGAGCAATGTTTAGTGGTTAAGCGCCAGGTGTTTTGTTTTGTGATATTAGCAGGAAAATGGTGTGAAGGGACAAGATGCCCTTAGCTGTCTGCAGACTGATACTACCCCTATACTAAGAAAAAAATGCTATGATGTCTTCACCCCTTATCTTTCTCTGGACATTCAGACTTATAGATCCAAATCCCTGTTTCTTTGTTTATTTTTATTTTTTGTCCGAACTGGGGATTGAACTCAAGCTCTTGTGCTTGCCAGGGAAGTGCTTATTCTACTGAGCCATTTCCTCTCTCCCATTCCTTATTTTTTGACACCTTCCTTTGATGTTACACAGACTTTCTAACTAATTATATCTGAAATTGAACTGTACATGTCTAATTTTCTTTCCTCCTTTTATCTAGCTTCCCTCTTTTGTATTTCTTATCTTAGTTATCACCACTCCTTTGGAGAAGATGAATTCTCCACTTGTCCATTAACTACCTCATCTAACCATATACCAAATTATTCTATTTCTATGTCAAATATGTCTTAAATACATCACATCTTTGTAAGTTTTATGATGCTTGCTCATGGTACTTCCTCTGAAATACTGCAAAATTGCTATGTAACAGGACACACCTCGTTACCAGTTTCAGTGTATTTTCCATGGAGTTCAACCAAGAGAGGGGTCTATGGGTTTAACTGTAAACCATTTAAAGGCTTTCCTATTCCAGAAAAATGTTTTTCTGTGATTTAAATCTTCTATGACCAATCTATCTTGACAGCTTCAATTATCACACCATACTCATTATTTAGATACAAAAAAGGCAGCTCTTTATCAAACCTAACTGGAATGATTGGGTAGATAGTCTTCGAGAAAATTTTGTTAAATTGGAGATATTATAGAAAGGCATTTACACATACTGAAACACTTTTCATAGACACAAAAATGCCATTCCTTCTCCTCTCATTGGGTTAAAGTTCAAGACTTTCTGGAGTAAGGCTGTCTGTGTGTCTTTTCTTATACAAAACTCTTCTACATTCCATCACTTAAAAATTTTACATTGATTCACTTAAAGTTCAGTCAGATTTACATACAGTAGAAAGAAACTGAATGCAAATACTTTCCCAGATTTTCAGTTTCTACCCATTATAATCTTCAACAATGCCTCCCTTACTTCTAGTTCAATAGTATTTTTATGTGATCTCTTTTATCAAATCTCTCAAAATGTTTTAATTTTCATAGAAACCAGACTTATCTTTCTTTGTCCATTCCTATGCTATTGATTTGTATTGGCCTCGTGGACAGCATTTTACCCACAGTTGGTGTTTTTTGCAAATCACCTGCACAAGACAACCCAAAATCTGCCACAGAGCAATCAGGGACAGCGACCAGTATCCATTCAGAGAGTGTTCCTTCTGGCAGCCCTACAGTCCCCCAGACCCTGGCAATAGAGGAGGACTACAGCAAAGGCATCATTTTCTACCTCGGGGACAAAGTGGTCAAAGTGGATTGTGCTGTGGAACATCTTTAACAGAATGCCAATAGCAAGGAAGATCATTAAGGATGGCGAGCAGCATGAAGACCTCAATGAACTAGCCAAGCTCTTCAACATTCATGAAGACTGAAGGCCCACAGGGGGCTAACCAAGTGTTCTCCTTCCCTGCCAGAGGGTGCGATGGCCAAAGGAGCATTTTTTATTCAGCAGACTTTCTCTGTGTATGTCAGTGCAAATGATCAACTTCTCTGTGAATATTTTCAACCATGTAGAATTCTTAATATTCAAATGATGCAATAAAAAATCTGCTTCTTCTAAAAAAATGTATGATATTCAATTAAGTAATAATATTTAGAGACCAGAATACTTAGTGTATATAGTTTGGGAACCAGACATTATTGACTCTTGACAGAAGTGTTCTCAGATAGTAGAAAGCAAGTTACATGGCGCTAGAATTGTTACTTGAAAAATTGTCATAAACATTTGGAGATTATTAGTATCTGGCATTAAGTCTGGAACAAAAATTGGCAGTTGCTTTTACATAGAGAATTAAGAGCTTAGAATAATTAAATGAGTAAATTAAATGGGAGTTGTTTAAGTAA
This sequence comes from Ctenomys sociabilis, assembly GCA_004027165.1. Lineage (NCBI taxonomy): Eukaryota > Metazoa > Chordata > Mammalia > Rodentia > Ctenomyidae > Ctenomys > Ctenomys sociabilis. The sequence continues at coordinate 4,696 of PVKA01029216.1, read as the reverse complement.
GCTTGTTTATACTGAACTTTGTGTAGTATTTTGATGTGGCCAACTTTCTTATTTCATTGATTTTCCCACATGCTATTTTTCTCTCTAGCATACTCATTCCTTCTTTTTATGATTCCACACATCCTTTAAGGCCATTCCCAGAGATCATCCTTCCTGGAAACTCCTCCTAACTCCTACTTCCCCAGCCACATAAAAGTTCATGGGAGGCCTAGCACAAAGCACAATTGCTTGTGTATCTATAGAAAGTGATACAGACAGTACTAGCCTGTGCAACAGCATATCTGGCTCCACTTGGCTGGTTTTGCTAGAACTTGCCAATTTGCAAAGAGTAAAATATGACATAAAAGGATTAACTATGAAGCTAATTTTTCAAAGTCTTTGATGAAGAATTATGAATGCCCTTGAAAGCTTTTCAAGAGTCATCAGAGAACAGATGGGAAGACATCATCTTTTTCAGAGACACCTGTGGATAATAATGTCTGTACATTTCTCTTTGATCAACCTAAAAATAGCTCCCTGGCAATATGGATTGCATCTAAAACATCTTGTGGCTATAGGCTGGATGACGATAATACATCTAGTTTCAGGACAAACTTTTATTTAATTCCGCTAAAATTTATCGGTGGGAACACAGTGAGACTGCGGGAAACATATGTACATAATTCATTTTGCTATAAGCAGCAATGGAGATTGAAATTGCTTCTTCTTAACTATATTAAATTTTGAAGAACACCTAATAACTTCATTATTAGTCAAATTTCTTCCAATTTTTTGAGATTAGAAAGAACTAATCCTAATTGTATAGCTGTAAATGTATCCATGGATAAGTGATACCTTTACAACAATATAAAAATTGGTTCTGACTCGATTTATTTTCAACCTGTGTAACAATGTGAACTGTAATGATTTACACATTTGGTTGAATACAGATTTGAATAAAAATGCTTACTATTTGAATTAAGAAAACATTTGTTGGCTTTCTACGATGTACAAGGCTTTCTGCTTAATACTGTGGGTAATAGAGATAAGAAGATAATACTTGGTCTTTGGAAAGCTTTAAGTCTCATAATAATATGTGATTCACAATGGTGTATGGTACATTATTTAAATGTTATATAAAGTTATACAAAGGAACAAAGAGACTCTCAGGAGAACAAGTTGCTTTGATTTGCGAAGAAAAAGTCACATAGTACATTTATTGGACCTTGAGAAATGGCTAAAAGTTTTGAGAAAAAAATAAGGGGAAGGGTGACTAAACTAAAGTAAATTTGTTTTTGTAAAAGGGGAAGGAAAAAAAAAACCTCAGGATATTTTATGCTTGAGACACAAGTTGAAGTGGTGGAAATGATGGACAATGGGACTGGAAAGAGGTCGGAACAGATTCTATATCAGATTCTTTTGTTAGTAAACGTGAACAGCTAAATGAATGGTTACAGGAAAGAAAAAACTGGAGTATGTACTACAGAATACTACAGATCAAATCCAAGATGAATAGTACAAAATAGGTCCATAATAAGGAGTCTTGAATAAGACTGTTCAGATCTGTATTCTGGTTTACATACTGTTAGGAGTATGAAGCTTAAGGAGGAGTTTTATCAGCTTGTACCCCCATTACCTTCAGTACGACTGAAAGCAGAAGAGCATTGTCTTATACTCTGATTGTTGTTAGGATTTTATGAGCTATAATACAAAGCTCCTGGCCATATCAAGTGCCATTACCACTACTAACATCATCAACACTACCACCGCTATCACTACCACAACCATCTTTCACAGATCTATTACAAAGTCATATGTCTCTGATAAAACAAATAAATGAGGAAAATAGGACTGTTTTGGCAAACTGAAGACAAAGTTTGCTTACCCAAATCCAGGTTCCTAAAATTTTAATGTACACATAAATCACCTAGAAATCTTGTTAAAATGCTGACTCTGATTAATTAGATTCTGCATTCCTTAGCAAGTCCCAGGTGAACTTTATGCTCCGGACCAGAGACCACACTTCGAGTAGCAAGAGCCTGAAACATCTGTTACTCAGCTACAGCTGATAGTGCCAAGAGAAAATATAAGGAGTGCATAGAAAGGAGATCTAACTTTTCAAAAGAAGAAAAAAAATTCACAAAGAATATGAATGCCTTCAATTTTTAAATATTGCCAATAAATTAAAACAGTGCCTCATCAAAAAATCAGAGTGGGATTATAGCCTGTGGGTCCTCGATTCTCAAACTCTTGGTTGAATGAAGGTCAAAACTGGTGATGGATGAGAAACTTCAGGAGTTCAAGTCGAGAACAAGTGGACTGGAATCAGAACTTGAGAGATCATTGAGGCAAAGTGGTGAATGGATGAGCAGGCTCTTAGCACTGGTTTCTATAGAAAGGCTGCATGCGCTTTACGATCTCCCACAGCGTGAGGGGATTTTGAATCATGGTAACGATTTTGGCTTTTAATTTTAAGGAAACCAAAATGCTGAAAAACTACCTGCTTGAAACAGAAAGCAATTTGCGTAGAGAGGTTTCAATTAGCAAGGAGCCAAATTTAAGGAACACTTATGAGAGAAATGGTAGCCTTGCAAGGAGGGCCTAAATGTAGACTTTTTCAAGAGAGGTCCTACTAGGCCTATTTTAATGAATTAGATAAGACTCATTTCTAATTAAAAGCAATCATCTGCATGCAAACAATGAACTAAGGTTTTTAAACAACAATTTCTCCCCTCAAGTACATTAAGGAGTGCTCCCAATATCTTATTTATATGGTTAATTTGCTTGGCAAAGAAGTACATAATATATACAGGTAAACTATGGTTCAGTAATTCAGAAGTAAACCAAATAATGATTTAAAGTTATTACTTAAATTAATAACTTACTGATCCAACATTAAGCCTTACACAGTAAGGCCTTTTAAATATGCCTAGCCTTACTTTGAATTTATATGTATGCTGAAAGACATTTGTCAAGCATTCTTGCAAAAGTGCTATGAAAACATTATTTTTCCTGAGACTACTACCCAGAAGGGTGGCAATGTTCCTTTCTAAAGGAGCTTCTACACATAACTGCCTAAACAAGACTCTCCCCAAGGTCTTGAGAAAAAGGTTCATTTTCAAAAGTAGGGAAGGGAAAGTCCAAGGTGAACTTGGGAAAACTGAGCAGAAAGCTTGAAGGAGCTCCTACTGAACAGGGGTAATACCTGGACACTAAATAAATAAGAACAAATGAGAAGAAAGTCAGCTGGTAGATGTAGGATCATGGCAGAATTAGGAAAAACATATTTTTGCAAGCCTTAAAGTAATAGTGAGTGACCTAGGGAAAGATCTGGAATGGATATTTAATGACATTAGATGATCTATCAATTTCAATGGAAGAATATGACTTGATAATGCAAGATCTGATGGTCACTACCTTAAGTGAGCAATTCAATTAGACAGCATCTCAGCAGAACCTGATTACCTCACATAATGCATCTCTGCAAGATGTTGTGCAATATACACAGTATCACACATGAAGTATTCTTGCCAAAAATACCTTACTTATATCTTAGCAATTCTTGCCTAGACCAATTTACCAGAAAATCAGAGAAGATAGAATAAGTGAAATGAAACTATGAGTGGGAAAAATAAATTAGACAAATGCATCATAAAAGGTAGGGAACTCTTTGAATCTACTGATCAAAAAACTTTCAAATGTCCACATCATTACAAAGAAATGAAAGGGTTGTTGTAAAAGTGCAAAGAATATCAATAAAATAGCAAAATGTAATGCATGAACCAATATGATATATTGATAGAAATCTCTCCCGAGATAAAAAGGTGTTTGACCTATTGGAAAAATTGAATATGGGCTATATCTTAAATAATTATATGTTATCATGTTCAATTTTCTTTGGTATCATAACCAAACATTGGTTATACATGGCAAGATGAGGTGTGTGGAAAAATTTAGGTATAGCATATACTGATGTTTATAAGTTGCTTGAAAATGTCAAAACAAAAATTTGTATGTGTGCATGTGTGCGTATTATACTCCATATTGGTTTTAGAAAGTGAAAAGACAAGGGGAATGGAGAGAATGAAAAAGAAAATGAAAATATGGAGGAGTGACTGAGTTCAATTCCCGGTTCCAAAAAAAAGGAAAAAGAAAATATGGCAAAATGTTAACAAACCTTGACTTCAAAGATGGAGCACAGATGGGTATATGAGTATTCATTTTGCTAAGTTTTTCAACTGCTCTGAAGATTTAAAAGTTTTCAGTTAAACAAGTATGTTAATAATATAGTCAAGAAATATTTTTAATGAATTAACATTTTCTGTACAGGACTACAAGATAAACCCTGAGAAGACTTCAATGACAACATAGGAAATATAAAGTTCATGTGTTGGTATATAAGTTTTGATCTACCTAGGTCTTAACCATCCAGCAGAAAAGTATAAAAGTATAAAAATGAAGTATACATCGTGAGCCCATAATATTAAGCTGAGCTGTAAATGGATATGGTCGATAATCTCTTTGAATAACTCCCTATGGTTGCAGAATGCTGGACTGTGTTGGATTGTGGTGTCGAGTTCAAGCACCTAAGGTAGTTGAATGTCAATGGAGTGCCCACTTTTGACAGGTGTAGACAAAGGAAGGGTTGTAGAAAGAAAAAATCATCCTGTGTGTGTATAGACAGTACAGTTGGGATAGATAACGCTGTGCTTCTACA
>PVKA01029215.1:0-28537 GCA_004027165.1 Ctenomys sociabilis | reverse complement strand
ACCTAAAGTAACCAATGCCATTCGCTTCTGTAACTGCGCTTACAAGACCCCTCCTCCCTTTATCTTCCGGCTTAAAACCCAGCCCACAGTCAGCTCGGGGCTCTCGGTCCCTGCGTGTTCAGTGAGCCCCATGCATGCATGGAACATAAAATCCCCTTGCTTTTACATGAGAGGACGTCTCTTAGAGTCTTTCTTCACGTGGTGGGCTTCTCTGACCTAACAGTCTATGGTCTTATTCTAGTAGTTTCTCTTTAAAAAGGTCAAAAACAGTCCAATTAATTTTATGACAACTTTAAGAGACCTTTTCACATCAGCTATTTCATACATTATTGAATTGATTCAGTGGCTTCTTCATACGTTCAGAGTTGCAAGTCATGTCACAGCTTAGAGGAAGCATGTCTGCCCCAGGTTTCCTGTGTTTGGAGACAGGGGCTAGTTGGAAGAAGTGTGTCACTGGAGACAGGGCCTGGCAGGGGTGCTGTGCCTCCAGCACCTCCCCTTTCTCCCTGGTTTATGGCTGCCATGGGATGAGAAGCTTTGTTCTGCTGTGCCCATCTACCACACTGCTTCTGCCTTGGGGCCAGCCAGGCACTGAACTGTGGCCATGGGCCAAAGTAAACGTCACCTCCCTTATCAAGCATTTTGTCTCATCAATAGGAAATTGACCAATGCAGTCTATAACCTCATTGGCTTTAGAATTTTTTCACTGTTTAAAAAAGCCCATTTGTTAGTGCTGGAAAAACTGGCTCTCTCCATGCCGAAAACTAAAACGACCCAGGTCTATACTAAACTAAAGTCAAAATGGATTAAAGATCTAAACATTAAAACAGAAACACTAAATCTCCTGGAAAAGAAAGTAGGAGGAACTTTTGAAGACATAGGCTTAGGCAAACAGTTCATGAACAAAAATCAAACTGTATGGGTAATACTTGAAAGAACTAACGACTTCTTGTTGAGAAGTTTTAGCACATCAAAAGAAATTACCAACAGAGTTTGAAAAAAAAAAAAAATCTCCATTTCTGAGGGTTTGGAGAGATGGCTCAGTGGTATAAGCGCTTACCTGGCAAGCGCAAAGGCCTGGGTTCAATCCCCGGTTCCGAAAAAAAAAAAAAAAACAGAGTGAAAAGACAACCCACAAATCTGGAAAAAATCTTAAATAATGAACATTCAGACAAAGGTCTTTTCTCTAGAAAGAACTAAAAAAAATTAGGGCCCCTAAGTTTAAGGACCCAATCCAGAAATGGGCATCTGAGATGAACGCACACTCCTCAGAGGAAGAAATTCTAGAAGCTAATAAATACATGAAAAAATGCTCCACATCACTAGCCATCCATGAAATGTAAATTAAAATAATACTGAGATACCATCTCACTCCAAAAAGAATGGGTAGGTGTCATAAAGAAATCAACCGACGAGGTTTCGGGGAAAAAGGAACCCTCCTCCACTGCTGGTGGGAATGTAAACTGGTGCAACCATTACAGAAATCAGTGTGGAGACTCCTTAAAAACTAGGAAAACTGGAAATCACATTCAAGCCAGCTATCGCCCTACTGAGAATTTTCCTAGAAGAACTGAAAACATCATATCATAGTGATATATGTGCACCTATGTTTATAGCAACACAATTTATGATAGCCAAATCTTGAAGACAACCAAAATGCCTGTCACCCAAGGAATGGATGAAAAAGATGTGGTGTTTTTATATAATTGAGTATTACTTAGCTATAAAGATAAACTTGAAACCTTCATGTATAAGTGGGTGCCGCTTGAAGATATGCTCATAAGTGAAATAAATCAGAGCCACATGTGTAAATATCATATAGTCTCCCTAGTATAAGAACTCAAAAGAAGAAATAAAAATATAGCACAACTAAATGGAAAGCAAGAACTTAAGGATTAAATCATAAAGAAAGGGTAAGGAGAGAAGCTAGGAAACATGGCAGGGGCAAAAGTATACGTTTATATATACAAGATGGTTAACACAAGGATCCTGAGAATCTCCATCATATTTTTGAAACTAGCAGTTAATTGGTAGGATTCTCACCCTGACCAGCTATATAGGCTGATACCTGTGAACTAAGCAACTGCACTGAAGATAGCAATGTGCATTACTAGGTTCATGCTTGGAATGCCTGTCATTCTGGTTTTCTACAAGTGTACTCTTTCTAGTGTCATGTCAATTACTACTATACTCTCTCTCAAGTAAATGTTTGCTTAAAAAGAAAATGCAATAAATGAAAATAAGACATACACAAAAAATGTCATAGGACTATCCTGCTACAATGTTGTATATTGTTAGATTTCTAAATTTCTGTGCAAAAATTTGTAATTGTTTATTTCTCTTTTTACTACTTTTTATTTTATTTTATTTTTTCACATTCTGTACAAATTTAAAATTTAGTATATCAACGACTGATGGAAAATACCTGTTCCATGTTATATCTAAGGTGTTTGATATTCAGACAGATACTGTTGTTAAGCTCAACAGCCTATGTTTTAGGGTAATAATATCAGCTAGTTTCTCTTCTGGGGGGTTAACAACTTGAGTCTGCAGACCAAAAAATTAGAGGAAAACAAGGGCTACAAGGATGGCCAACCTTGAGACTCTAACTCTTCAAGATCAGTGAGGACTCAGGGCATAAAAGAACCTGTGCTGTAACATCCTATAACTCAATGGTGTCCCAAACTTTCTGATAAAGGAGATTATGGGGCCACAGAGGAATGTGATCGATGATGTAAAGTATGCCTAAGGAGAGCACCTGGAGAGAAAACATTATCTCAGGCTTTCACAGAAACAAAAGTGGTCAAGCAATGGCTGTGACTCATCCACATGGCTGACACTGACAAAGGATCTACAAAGTGCAGTACAGGGTTTCAGGATAAATCCTGAGGGGACTTGACTGACCTTGTCAGATACAAAAGTTACATGTTTTGTTATATAGTCTTGCTTTATCTTGGTCTTAACCATCCAGCAGAAAAGTATAACCATGAGGCATAAAAAGTAAAGCCATATTAATATGATGAGCTATAAAAGGTTCAAGTCAACAACTTCTGACATACCAGTCATGGGGACAACCCACTACTATTATAGACTACTTGACTATATTGGATTACTTTGCTGAATTTATGTACCTACAACATATGAATGGCAATGGAATACCCTTCTCTAACAAAACCAAACATAAAAGGGGGATATAAATGAAGGACCATTTTGTAGTAGAAAAAAAAAATATATATATATGTATATACAAAATAGTTAAGATAGATATACAGCTACTTTCTCTTAGTTCAATGAGAAGAAAGTTTTGAGCTAATAGTGTTAAGACAAGATAGCGTGTCTGCATCTTATACTATGAATAACTACTACGAAGACAATAACATACAATGTATTAATTACTGTAACTGTCCTATTAACCTGTTTTGAAATTGTCTCATTGCTACTTCTTTCTCAATAAAATAATATAAAAATAAAATAAACTTTCCATAAAGATATTTGTGACATTAAGAAAAAATTTAAAAACCCATTTACACTAACAATAACCTGCTATCTCCCTCCATACCCTAGTCCTAGACAACCACTAATCTAATTTGTGTCTGCATAGATTTTCCTATTCTGGATATTTCATAGAAATAAGAGCAAGTAATATATGGCTTTTTGTGATTGTTTACTTTATTTCACTTAACAGAATTTGTTCAAGATTTATCCATGTTGTAGTGTATGTAAGCACCTCATTTCTTTTCATTGATGGATAATATTCCATTGTATAGATATACCATGTTTTATCTTTGTATCACTTGATGGATGTGTCAGTTGTTTCAAAAGTAGTGTTTATATTGAATTTAAATTTGTCTTTGAGTGCTGGGGAGATAGGTCAGTGGGATAAGCACCTACCTGGCAAGTATACGGTCCCAAGTTCGATTCCCAATATCACATATACATACAAAAAAATGCTTTAAAATATGAACTCATCTAATGGAAACCACTACGCAGTGGCTCTGAGCAGGATTTAAAATTAATTAATTGGCTTTCAATGTTTACCTGTGAGTCTGTTCAAACCCTAGCCCCTTGTCTGGAGATGGGCAGCAGACTCATAGTAAGTGAATCTTTGTGAGCCACAAAGGCTGAGACTTTAGTGGCCTGTGCAGACACGGATGCCTCAAAGAACAAGATGAGGCCACAGCTTAGGACACCTGGATCCAACTCCAATTAACTAAATAGAGGCTGTAGCTGCAGACATCTCACTTCTGCAGAGGACATCAACCTAGAGATAAGATAGTCCCTAATTAGCATAACCTACTACTTGGGGAAGTCTCTGAACTGACTCCTAAGGCCTTGCTCAGTCCCTACATTTTCCTTAGTATGCTCTTCTTTTGTTTGGAAACCAGATAAATATGGGCCACTTAGAGAACTTCATCTCAGCCTCAGAGAATCGTAAATTCTGCTAGAGGGTTTCGATCTTTCTGGAGTTTTAAAAATCACACCAGTAGTCTCTTTTATTTAAGCCTTTGTTATCCACTCTTTTAGGAGGTTGTGAGCCTGATCAGACTGTGATACTCAGAGATTACTTTCTAGGTTAATCCATGTCAGTTCTTTCTGTCTACATGACAATGATCACAGTCAGTAATGGTTTGGTCATTTCCACACCCTCCTCACCACATTAATCATATTCCTCTGACAAGCCTGAGTTTACTGAAATTATCCTAAAAGCAAAATGGTCAGAATAAAATACCGAAAGGACTAGCCTTTTAATCATAAATTTATATAATAATCAATGACTAGCAATTATCTTTGGAAGAAATCATACTATAACACTATATTCAAAAGCCACATCCAGCTTTAATTTTTTAGTATTGCTATGCACTGAAGAAAACAAGTGAGGGCCCATTTATCCCCATGACCTTCCTCTGGGTGAGTAGTCTGGCTGCAGTAATAATGCCGTCACTCAAGAAGCCTTCGTGCTGTGGCCACGGAAATTCCCCTAGCTGTGTAAATGTGACCACATAATTATAGTCAGCTCAAGAAGGAGTTTCACAGACACCACTTTATTATAGGTTTCTAAAAGAAGGAAGGGGACAGAGAAGGACAGGGCTAGAGGGGCCTTGTAACTGTATTGTATTCCTTGGCTCTGATCATTCCAGCTATGTTATCTTTGCTCTGTGAGTTTGATCTCCATCTAGGAAATAGCCCATTTCAGCATGGCCTTTATTTCCCACACAGGGCTTGCCACTCTCTCTACTAATGAGGATGTGCTAAATAAATACATTTGGAGGAGATGGATGGGGATGTATACATGTATGCATGCATGAATAAGTGGATGGATAGCTGTTTGGATGAATGGTGAGTGGATGGGTAAATGGATGTATAGATAAGAAAACAGGTGGATGTGTGGGTTAGGTGAATAAATAATTGAGTGGGTGGAAAGCCAGCTGGAAGGATGGGAGGGTAGATGGATGGATGGATGGATAGATGGATGGATGGATGGATGGATGGATGGATGGATGGAAGGATGGATGGATGAATAAGGGCTTGGACAATATGAGTAGATGGATGGATGGGTCAATAGATAAATGGAGGGAGAAAAAAGGGAAGTTAGAAACTCATGAATACAACAGAATCCTCTCTTTTTTTTTTTTTTTTTTTTTTTTTTGGCAGAACTGGGGATTGAACTCAGGTCCTTGCGCTTGCCAGGGAAGCACTTATTCCACTGAGCCATCTCCCCAGCCCCCTCTCTTTAAGGATTAATCAATATCCTGTACCTAGAAGCAGCTGGTCTTGTCCCAAATGCAGCCCAATTGGGGAAGGGAGGGCATCATCCTGCTTCCTTCAGTTGGCCAAGAAATGTACCTCTTCCACATACCATATCTTTTTGGGGTTGTTTGGTATTTATTTATTTAATACTGGGAATTGAATTCAGGACACTGTGTTTGCCAGGCAGGCACCATGCTGATGAGCTACCTCCCCAGCCCTCATATGATATACCTATATGTGGAAATGACCAAACCACTACTGACTGTGATCATTGTCACATAGATAGAAAGAACTGACATGGATTAACCTAGAAAGTAATCTGTGAGTATCATGGACTGATCAGGGTCACAACCTCCTAAAAGAGTGGATGACATCACAACAGTGTGGGAAAACTAGGTTGCTTATGTCTACAATTAAAATAATGTCCAGCCTGGCAAGCGCTGGGTCCTGAGTTCAATCCCCAGTACTGTAAAAATAAATAAATAATAAAAATAATAACGTCTGTTGATGCTGCAGCACTACCATAAATCACAGGTGTATAAACAGGAGTTTAGATTTCACAGTTCAGGAGGATAGAAAAATGCTAAATAAAAGCACAGATGATTTGATGTGGAGAGCCATTTTCAGGTTCATAGAAAGTTACCTACTTGCTTTGTCTTCACATAGCACAGTTAAAGGGTCAAGGAAACCCCTCAGACCTCTTTTATAAAGGCATTAAGCCCATTCAGGAGGGAACTGCTCTGACAGCCTACTCGTTTCCCCAGGACATATGTTGTAACACCATCATGTTGGGGCTTGGAATTTGAACATATAAATTTGGGGTGACATAAGCCTTCAGTTCACAGTGAAACATGTGTAGAAGTCTCCAGCTATAAATTCCCATCTGAATGTGAATTTTACAAGGCAGTGAAACTATTTCCTTCGTGTATTGGTTAGGGAGAGCAAAGTAGCCTGTGCTTACCAGCAACAGAATTAAAATACACCATATGGTTACAGGATGCTTGTGTAAAAATAAGGAAACTAAGGATGAAGGAAGAGAGCTAACATCTTCAAGGTCCCATGAATAGTTAGTATCTAGAGTTCAGCACCTGTGACTCTGCTTTCTCCCTCCCTAACCCTCACTAGGTCATTTCTCAAGCGGTCTCTGTTGTTTCCATTTCTCTTGCATTGCACTGTTCTGGCAACTCCAGCTGAGAACAGCTGAGTGCAACAACCTTTCATTTTCTTTCTCCGAGCCTGTTGCCTTAATAGTGCCAGCTCTTGGGTCCTTTTAAATTTGTCTGAGCCACCCACAGGGTCTTTCAGTGTCTGGTCTGGCCCAGTGGCTAATGAACCGCTGTGTGCTGGTGCGAACAGGCGCCTCGGAGAGCCTCTGCCAAGCGAGTGACGTCTCAGATGACGCACAGCCTCATCACAGTGCTTGGTGGGCTTTAAAAACCTCTTTCAAATCACTCAGATTATTTCCCTTGGTATAGATCTGGCCCAAAATATCCAACAGACTATTCCCAGTGCACTTTTCAAAGATCTTCCTGGGAAATGCCTTGGCTGTTACATAACAAAGGCTGGGCCCTCCCTGCCTTCACAACTTCACTAACCCCTGCTATTGGGCCAGGAAATAATTCATCCAAATTACCCCCTACTCAGCCCAGATACTAACAGTTTTAAGAATTTTTAAAACTCAGATGCATCTTACTTCTGTCTCTGGAGGGAGGCAAGACATGGGCCTGGGAGTCAGATGACCTGGGAGGTGGGACAGCCGCTCTGGGAGAGAGCTGGGACACCTGCTCCCAACTGTCCGATGTTGGGTGACTCACCTAAGCTAATGGAGTTTTATAATAACAGTTGTGGCAGGGGCTGACATTTCAAGTAGCAAAGGCATCATTTAAATAAAATACACCAATATTAAACATTTTCCAACTTGGCTGTTGGGAAAAGTTAACAGCAAAAGCTGAGCAAATGGAGAATCCCAGGCACCAGGAGCATAAGAAATCAGGGCAGCAACTGAGTCTGCAGCCAGCAGTACGCTGTCTTGGGCAAGTCTGCATGCATGGCCACACATCTCTTCTTACACCTCAGATGCCACAAACATTCACCTCAGAATTCATTTCTGTGTTAGTTGATACATTGCGGCCACTTGGCTGATTCAGCTCCAGCAGTTCTCAGTGTGGGGGCCCAGCCCTGGAGGTGGGCAGGACCCAGGAACTGAGAAAGGCTTTCTGCCACCCTGCCCGATTTCCTGCCACCCTGCCCCGCTTCCTGAAGTCTCAGTCTTCAGAGGAGCTTGACCTTTGCAGCCGCACCACTTTGGAGGAGCTCCAATCTCCATGAACTGCAGTTATTTGCCTGGAGCCAGCGGAATATGGACTGAACCCTCCAGTAAATGTGAGCTAAATAAACCTTTCCTCCCTTCATTTTGAGGGTCGGGTATTTGTCCCAGCAATGAATAAAAAGTAACTAAGACAATTTCATACTTTCAGATTTTTCACATAAGGAAACAGTGAAGCAGAGACTAATGGCTCAACATTGCACAGAAAATTAGCTCAGAAACATATGTCCACCTGCTGGCTCCCAGGTGCTTCCCTGCCTGACCACTGGGCCTCAGGAAGCCATGATGTTTCCAGAGAGGACCAGCTGGATTCTTGTTTCCTCCCTGCGCTTAGGATCTTATGTGACATTGGACAGGCATTCCACAGTCCTTTTTACCTGTAGATTTGTCAAAAAAAAAATGCTTCTTTTGAAAAGTGAGAAAGAGGAAGCTAATTAAAGGTGGCAAAAAAGATGGACACAACTTATCAAAGGAAATGGAACTTCCCTCTTCCACTTTTCAGGCCACTGGAAATACATCAGACCCAAACCACAAGGCTTTACCATGATATGGAGGACAATGCAATTTCATGTTATGAGATTCTTTCCCACAATTTGTGCCCTCCAAGATCTTATCAGATAAAACAGAGATAGAAGATTTCACCCCAAAGAGGAAAAAGGAAGACCCAAGGTAAGCAGAAATTAGATTTTCAGAGCAGCAGTGAGCACAGCACAAAAGACACTGCACATGTAGACCCGTCCTCAGCCATCCCATGCCTAGCAGTCCCCCTGGACACAGCCTCACGCATTGAATCTCACTTCTGTGTCCTCAGTGATGGAGGACAGTGTCCTGTTGAAGTAGGATGTAAACAATAAAGATAGGCAGAAAAGAGACAAGGAATTCAATGCTTTGTTTCCGGTCTCCCACTATAGGTCAGAGTGGCCAGGGTAATCACTCAAAGAATGCAAGGGTGTTTGTGTTGCAAGGTTTATCAGCCCTTTATTTATCTATTGGATCTCATCCCACTTCTGTGAAGGCTAAGGACACAAAGATAACAATAACTGAAGTCATTTTGAGGCTTCACAGGGACACCCAGTTGCCAGCATTCACAGCATCAAGTTTCAGACACCCACCCCAGCAATGCCTAGAGTTTTACAAACCTAGAGTCACCTCAGGTTTCAGGAGATGCAACGCTTGCAGACCACTTCAGATGACAGCTCCTCCTCTGAAACAGGAACAATCGCCCCCTCACAGGCAAAACTGTAGCAGCCCTACTCCTGTCTTCTCACGGAATCAACTATTCCTCAACCCATGAGGGTTTCACTGGACCAATGAAACCTGACCTGAGTAAATGATCTACCAGATGTCGGCCCACCTCAGCTAACTCAGGAAAGCTGGCCTCAGGTTTTTGCAGGGGGGCCATTCTGAAAACTGTAACAGAGTGAGCCTCTCTACTTACTTGAGCTGGAATTCTATTTATACTTTCTAACACTACCTAGTAAATCTGCCTATACCTTTCCCTGATGCATCCTGAAATTTTTTTCATGACATAAGTCAAAAATCTCCTCGGCAGACCATATTATGCTCTTCATCCCCCTGTGAGGGATCTCCTCAAGCCCCACCTAGTGACACTCTAGCTGGAACCCACTCTGAGCAGAGTCCACAGCCTTACTCTGGGCTGCAGTCCAACCTTTCAACATAGAAGATAAACTTTGGTGATGCGATGTGTATGTATCCTGCCCCAAAATTTCACTAGGAGTAAAAAGTAGGACACCTAATCCCTAAATTTATACATTAGTGGTATTTGGAGGGGTGGAACATTGGGGAAATAATTAGCATTAGATGAAGTCATAAGTGTGGATCTCCAGGATTCTGTCCCTGTAATAGCTTTTCAGGAAGAAGAGACTCCTGCAGCAGTATGCTTGCTCTGTGTCACCATGTGATGTTTCCACCATGTTGTGATGGAGCAAGAAGATCCTCGCTAGGTGCTGAGCAAAAGTGCACAGCACAGTCTTGGACTTTCCGGACTTCAGAATTATAAGCTACAGAAATTGCTATTTTTTAAAATAAATCGTCCCGTATGTGGAAGTCATTTATAACAAACAACAGAAATGGTCTGAGATAATCGGCAAGCCAAAGGAATTGACTCCAACTGTTAAAGGTTGAATTCTCAATGGGTATAGGGAACAATGTTCAGAGAAAGGCAGTCAGTGGGTCTCAGAGGTGTAGGGGGTTGGAGAGAAAGACAGGAAGGGACCTTTCCAGAGAGAAGGAAGTGGAAAGATGAAGAAGCCAGAACAGAAGCAGGAGAAACGAAAGCAGGCAGAGAGAAGAGTCAATTGAGAACACTAACTTGAAGAAGTTTCTTTCAAGAGTGGGGAAGCCAAACCCACACCAACTTGCCTCTAGCACTTATTTTCTAAAACTAATAGCAGAGTCTCAATGACTGTAGTCTAGATTCTTTGGGCAGTTTTAAAGAAATCTGCAATTTTTTAACTCTTTTGGGAATTTTTGCAGCTGCTAACTGCCTTCTCTCACAGCACCCAGTGCCTCCCAGTCCCTGGGCACAGTACTTGGTTCCATATGCAAATGAGGCTGTCTTTCAAATCTTTTTAGAGTATTAATGCTTGCTTTATTTCATTGACTGTTCTTGGCTTTTCTAAAGTGCTGATGAGTCAAGGCTGGGTGAGCTCTGCAAATCCTCTAGCTTCTCTTGTGGTCTGGGGTGTCCCAGTGAAGCCACAGACAGCCAGAAGTGACAATAGAAAACAGGGCCACTGAATAGAAAAGTAAAGGGTAAACTCTTAGCTATGCGTTATGCATGAACATTTAAAAGTATATTCATTTCATTCAGCAGTCTAAATTCCAGTCATGTGTTCTATTCAATACTTCTATCCCTTGGGGACAAGCTTGTGTTTCAAGTATTCACTTACTTTAAAAGTGCTTTCTTTATGCCTTTGGCTGAAAATGTGGCTTCAACGATGAGGGCAGGATTAAATGGCCACATGAGGTTTCAAAGGGATTCCCAAGAATTCTCCATTCCCAAGGAGTTGAACATCTGATCTTTGAAGAGCTTCTGCTCAAGAGCTTCTGGGAAGGACTTCCTCCTTCAGTGTACCATTTGATAGGTTTAGAAATACTTTTAAATTGGGAATGCAGGGAGAGTCTGGTAATCTAGCCACATCCAATGAACTATAGAATGCCATGGTGTAAACCTTGTCCTGAATCCTTCATTTGTGTATCTCAGCACACAGACCTCCATTGGGGAGACACGCTCCAAAGGAAACCCCTGAAGAACATTGTAAGCCAAAAAGAGCCTCTAAGCACTGGGGAGAAAAAACAAACACAGTCTGGTAGCAGAGTAAAGAAATCCAAGTTTTTGGGGGCACAGGGATAGGAGGACACATATAGAGAAGAAAGTAGAAATTTGCAATGTCTAAAGATGTCAGAGTCTAAGAATTCAGGACTGTACGGCTACTGGATTGAAAACAGTATCAGCATGAAAAAGAGCTACTCCTAGGCAGCTCTGGAAAGGTTGATTCCTTTGATCACAGGTACATTAGCGGTGACTCAGAGTGGGGTGAGAGGCAAACCAAGCACAAAGAGATTGGCTGAAAGTTGGCATGCTCTTTACCACTCTTACATTCACAAAACTGGGATTCAGACCTACAGCCCAAGACAATCAGGAGATTCGAACATCATTCCTCACTGGGAAAATGAACTGTCCAGTGTGAAAGACCCACAAAGACTAACACTGGGGTATTGCTAGAGAAATGACAAGATTCTGGGCCAATACCCTTGGGACCAGGTCTACCAGTTAGTTAGAGATTCTACACACAAGTAGAAAAAGACAGGACAACTAGAATGTATGAATTAATCTTGGACTGTCAACATTGAATAATAGGAGTTCTAAAAAGAGAGAATAGAGAACATGGAGTTAAAGGTGTTAATAAAGAACACTCAAAGTTTCCACATCTAAAAGTACTCATCTTCAGGTTGAAAGGGCAATATGAGCTTCAAAATAAAGAATGGAAAAAAACCAGCAAAGCAAGTTGTGATGAGATTTTTCAAAAAACTAGCACAAGAAAATATCCTAAATATTCAGGGAGGAAAAGATGTTATAGAGAAAAGATTTAGATTCAGAATGCCATTAAACTTCTCAATAGGAATGATAGGCTCTGGAAAACAATGGAAAAATATTTTTGAAACTATGAAGGAAATGATGTGGAAACTAAAATTTTATACCCAGGCAACTTGACAATCAAGTATGAAGATAAATGAAAGTTACTTTCTGACATGTATGAGCTGTTAATATGCTCCATGAAAACAAGGAAATAGAAAGTTTAAAAGATGATATTGATACAGGGAGAAAAACTGATCTCAGGTGGGTGACCCCCAAACAATATAAGGAACCTCCAAACGACAGGGAAAAATGATCTCCCGACCTGATCTGGATGAGTTCATGTTCTCTAAAACCAAAGAATGAATTTTAGGAACAAACTGAGGTTATGAGCAGAATATATTTATTTATTGAGAGAAAAAAAGCTCCTGTCCAAGAGAGAGACAGGAGGGGGGCCAGAGCAGGTAGCTCCCCAGGAAGCTGTCTCTTCCAGGGACTTTTATAGAGGAAAAACATGTGATGAGGTGGGTCTTAGGTGGTGGAGAAGACATGGGAACTTGCTTAGTTGGGCATGAGGTGGGACAAAACTATGGTCAACCAATGAGATTACAAACAACCAATGAGATTACAAAAATTAATTAAAATTAATTTTAATCAATTTAAAATTGATTAAATCCCATACCAAATGGGAAAGCAAGTCATGTAGCAAGCAGGCATGGATATGGGACAGGGTCTCTTCCTGTTGGGTATTGAACTCTTTCAAGATGATTGATACCTATTTAGAATATGAATCTCTGATGCCCTTCCCTAGGGAAGTATGTAGCTGTGTTTGTTTCCTCTTTTTGTCTTGGTGTTGAGGTGTGGTCCATACTGGAGTGTCTGTATCTTGCCAGTTGTAAAGTCACCTTGCCTTCCATCTTGTTTCCTTGAGGGCCTGGCCCTATCTGACTGCCTAGAATATTTCTATCTAACTGAGCTTCCTGTAACAATATGAAATCAAGAAATAAGAAATTCAATATAGGAAAAGTTGAAGGGATATCTAGAGCTTCTAAGAGAGATCCTAAAATGAATACAGGAAAGTTATACTATCACAATCTGAAATCTGTCTGGAGGCCAAGTCAGATATGGTCCGGGACAAATGCTTCTAAGATTAAAAAGAGAATTCCACATGCTGACATTCAAAGGAATTGTAGGCTTGTAGGCTGTGACAGGGACATTGAATTAATAGTAAGTACACAGAAAGTTAAACAAATGGAAAAAAGGGGGCGGGGAGATAGCTCAGTGGAATAAGCACTTCCTTGACAAGCGCAAGAGCCTGAGTTCAATCCCTGGTTCTGCCAAAAAAAAAAGGGGGGGGGGGCAATTATTAATTCAATGAAAATAAAAATTCTGTATGAGAAAGGAAAAACTATTATGGTCAGATATGTGGTTCAGATGCAATTGGTTTTTTTCATGCTCAGAATAATACAACTAGTGATTATTGATTTGACCAAACATTGTTACATAAGTATGTATAGTGGAAGGCTGAGAAGGCAAAGGAAACATAGGTAAGTCTTAGGATAACCAATGTGATATGAAAACATGCAAAGCTGAGAAATCAAGAGATAGCAACATAAACATGTTATCTACATATATAGAGGTAAGTGGCATAAAATATATATATCAAAAAAGATCTGGAAGCAGTCTTAGTCCATTTTCTACATAATTTATAAAGAAAATAAATGGGGCTAGGGAGAGGGCTCAGTGGAATAAGCACTTCCCTGGCAAGTGTGAAGGCCTGAGTTTAAACCCCAGTTCCGCAAAAAATAAATAAATATAAAAAAATAAAGCTGAAAAGAAATTTATTTTTCAGAGTTCTGGAGGCTGAAAGTCCAGCATCAAGGTGCCCACGCCCAATCAGGGCTTTCTTGTGATGTAACACGGTGGATGCTGTCATGTGGTGGGAGTACAGGAGAGTGGGAGCCAAAAAAAGCTGAACTAGTCGTCATAATACCCCATTCCCAGGAAAACTAGCCCACTCCTGTGGCAGCCACCTGAGCCCATGATGAGCATGGACCCTCACAACTTAATGACCTGTGAAAAGCTCTACCTCTTAATACTATGATGATGACAATAGATTTTGGGGGAACATTCAAACCATATCCCAGTAGGTAAGGAATCAAAAGTAGCAGTGAACTGTAGGAAACCAGCCATCTAGGAATGCCTAACTGGTGAGGGCTGAACAGAGATGAAATATAAGGCCCAGGCAATTTTGAGAGAAGGTGCCAGGCAACCCTTGGCTTCTAGTGGACAAAGAGCCTAGGGCGTCTGGCTCCTGTTGCTTTTATTTACTTAGACATGAAGCCAGGTAATCAGGGTACCAGAAGAGCAACCTGCCTGCTATTATCTGTTGTACATGCCCAGGTGAACAGCCAGCTCTGAGCTGGGTTCACTTTTCCCTGGACCTTGCAGTGTGCCTGCATCCATGCACATTGCTGGAGGAACACAGGGAGCTGTTTCTCTCCTTGGTCTCACAGAACAGGTCAGTTAGGCCTCTGTTCTTGCTTTCTGATCTCCTACAAGCAGTAGACTAGGGGACTGCTGTTTCGATAGGAGCTTTTTAACACTGTTAGTCTCTGGGTTCATGTATTTCTTTAATAGAAATATAGATTAAATTTTTTGAAACTCCATTACTATAACAACTTGGCCCACCATCCAAGCTATAAAATGCTGAGTTATGCCCAGTGGCATATGATGGTCTCCCTTTCCCTAAGTAGTTTGCAGACAAGAAGTGCAGCTTGCTGTCAAGCCCCATTTCTGAAAGATGTGACCTCTTTTTCAACCTTGAGGAAATGGAACCACTAAATACAAGTCACATCCAGTTACAGTCAAAATGCAAGCGATGTGTAACCAAAATAGTTGTAAGCCCCAGGTAATGGCCTGGCTACCCTGGCATGATTTGTTGTAGCAGCATCTTAGAACACTAAAAAATTTATAGTCATTGCTTTTACTCTGGGATTATGTAACATCTCACTGCCCTCACCAAAGGGCCATTTATTACCCTTTAGTGTACTTTTGTTGTTGGTGAGATCTTAAAGCATTTTTTTAATGGCTCTTCCTGAGGACAAAGGCTGCAGCTTACTGATTTTTTAATCCTATGTATCTAACATTGACATTAGATATGGAAGGCAAGAAGGAGATGATTGGATAAAAACATGAGAAGAGATTGAATGGGTATTCAATAATACTAATAGCAATAATAATAATAGTAATAATAATAATAATAAAGCACCAACCAGAGATAATGATGCTTACTGACAGCTTCAATCAACAAGAGCCATTGCCATTTTCATAGTGGCACATGGTGCAATGTCCAGCTCACATCATGTTTGCTGTGTTCTAGGAACAGAAACATGAGCTCAGCTAATACTCACTATAGCTTTCCAGCCAGATTGTCACATTTCTTGTTTTATAAAGAAGTAAATAGCTGAATGATACAGTCAGTTGGTGATGGAGGAGCATGGTTAGGGTCCAGGCCACCTGACTCCAGAGTCTGTAACCAAAGGACTTCATGCCTAAGGCAAGAAGGAGTGAAGCGCACTGCAGCCAATTCCCAAAGGGCAGGACTCCAGGGAGCCAACCAGCTGGGAGCATGCAGCAAGTTTGCACTTCTTAAGAAAGCTCGAAACACAAAGAGATCTTTGGCAAAGAAAATCTTGAAAGAAGAAACCTACCTGGGACTTTCAGACTGAGAGCTGGGTCCCACTGCTGGGCCTTCCACTGTACAGGATAGACACCTGTGTCCTCCAAGATTTTGAGCTAGATATGGACAAAGCCAGTTGCTGGGAAAGTTCCCAGGCACAAATGGGTGCAGGTGAGAGGGCAGAGCTAGCCCAGGTGCTCTCTGACCCCCTACTGAGGAGCAGAGAAAGACTGAACAAGTAAAAATAGAACTGCTCTGTGAGAATTTCTGCAGAGAACTGGAAGGAGCAAAGGGAGTGCTAGTTGGAGAAATAGTAGGACCAGTGTTATAGACTGAATATTTGTGCCCACTCATGGGAAACCCATGCCCAGGGGATGATCTTGTGGGGGGGGATCCTTGGAAAGCATTCAGGCTGTGACAGCAGGGACCTTAGAAATAGGACTAGGGCACTGGTAAAGAGACCCCTCAGAAATCCTTCTTCCACTCAGTGAGAAATAGGGGTCTGTGCAAGAATGGCCAGCACCAGACGCCAAATCTCCTGGAGCCTGGATCTTGGGCTTCCATCCTCTAGAGCTGGAAGAGACCCATTTCTATTATCTAACACCACCCATGTTCTGTTATTGTGTTTCAGCAGCCCACACAGATAGACTCCTGAGAAAGAGCAATTCACAAGGAACCAAATGAAACCAGAGTGACAGAACAGAAGCTCCTGTATCCCTCTAAGACATTGAAATGATGTGGCCTCCATCCCCCAGGATGAAAGCTGGTGACCACTGGTCACAGAGATACCTGCAATCCTTGACCTGTCCTCAGGCCAGCTTCTCACATCTCTTCACAGCTCTCACCAAACTCACAGGAATCCCAGCCAAGGTGAACAGAGCTGCCTCTGGCTCTTAGCCAACTTCAGGTGGCTGGCAAGCTTGGGTGAAACTACATAAACATCCCATGGGCTAGTGTTTACCATTCCAGACCATTGAGTTTCCAAGCGGCTTCTTATGTAGCTGCATATGAGATGGTAACCAAGAAGTTACAGGGCAACTCAGCTCCTCTATTGCCTGTCTTTGGGGAAGAGACCTGGAAAACAAGAAAGTGGGCTAGCTTGTAGTTATCAGAGGCTATCAAATACATAGGACAAAGAAAATTGTCACTAGTTAATGAGCATCTACTGTATACAGAGCAACTGTGTAAAGCAGGGATGAGGCTGGCAGCCCCTAGCCACTAAGTAGCCTTCCCGCCTTCTTTTATTCCTTCCTTTCTCTTTTTACCTTTTCTACTCTTTTTCTTTCTTTGTTTCTTTCTTTTTTTAACTAATAGACTCTTATATGGGAGAGGGAGCAATGATTTCCTAACCTAAATTGATGCAACTTGATTCAGTGAGATGTGAATAGTCAGGGCTTCTGAGAAATCCCTCTCAGAGGGAAACTGACCACTGGTGCACACCTTTCACTCTTTGCTCTGGTCATTGCCAGTTCTTAGCAAAGCACTGGAAGGACTGGGTGCTACTGCAATTATCTTTCCATCCTGAGGGAAAAGCGAAGAGAATTGCATAGACCTCTACATCCTGACATTATTTCCACGGCTGACCTAAAACTACCAAATACCTACCATGCTGCAAGCGAGGGTGGAGGGGAACCTAGGTTATTTGCATCATATTTTATTTGGGATTTTTAATCTCTCCTATTTCCAATTAATACTGAAGATTATTGTCTTATTTTGATGAGAAAACAAAGGTTAGAATATTCAAGAGGTTGTCCTGGGTCACCAGTGTAGTAGATTGCTCTGTTAATGGGCCCCCAAATATTTCACCTCCTGGTAGCCACACTCTTCTATAACCCACTTTTTCCTTCTCATATGAACTCTAGCATCTTCATGTGACTTGCCTTGGCCATTGGGACTTTAGCTAATTTGAGGCAAATAAAGGCTTTATAAATGTTTGTGCACTATGACTTCCCACTGAGAAACAGTCCCTCCTGCTACCATGTGGAAGAATCTCACTTTCCTGGTTTTTTGCTTTTCTTTCATGAGAGACCAGGGAGGAAAAGCACCACATGGGGAAAGATGTTCATGGTCCCAGTCAATCCAGGCCTTCTTGCTGAAACGCCGGACAAATAAGTGAGGACATCTGGGACCCCAAAAGTGACCACTTGCCAAGAACCAGAGAAGAGACACCCAACTGGGATGTAGGCACCCTTCAGAGTTTTTGAACAGCTACCTAGGTATTATTTTAAGATACTAACTTTTGAGGCAACTTGCTACACAGTATTATAGTAACATTATACCTAGTCAACCAGCAAAAAAGTAAAGTTTGAATTTAGAGTTTTTTGACACCAAAAACCAAGTTTCAACCATTATATCCCACCATCATCATCCAGTCACACACACACACACACACACACACACACACACACACACACACACACACACACACACTTACCTCTTCCAGGCTTAGAGAAAGGCTGGTCCTGCTCAGATGGTTTAAATTCAGATTCCCCACATAGGTTACATTTCTCTTTTCTGGGGATCTAGAGGGGTTAGGACTGTGCATTTCAGAGTCCTTGCTGAAAACCAAAGATCATTGGATGCCTCCTGAGCTTTCAGACCTTCTCTTGCTTGGATCACCTTGCTCTTGGGTTCCATAATCTTCAGTGCTGGTACAGGATTAAACCTGACTGGAATGCCAGAGGCAGAGCCATTTGCAGCTATTCACAGGAACATTTCATTCACCCTAATAATAAAACATGGGTTTCTCTCTCCACTCCCAGCCCCAGCTGCAGGTTAAGTGGGACCATTTGTCATTCAAGTTGTGTCCTCAAAATGTTATACAACTCTGGTACTGTGGTTTCAGTGTGTCTCACAAGTCCATGCTTTGGAAATGTAACTCTACTGCAAAAGAGCTGACAGGTGAGACTTTCAAGGGTGATTAGGTCATGATTACAAAAGTCATCATCATGTAAGTAGTTTTGTTATGAAAGCACTTAACCCTCGCTTGCCTTCTCATTTTTTTCTGCTTCTAGCTCTGTCTCTCTATTGCCCCCTTGTCCTTCCACCTTCTATCATAGGAAGACAAGAAAGCCATCAGATATAGAACCCTTATTAACCTTGGGCTTCTCAGAAATAAATAACACCTTTTGGTTATAAATTACTGAGTCTTGGACACTCTTACGGTATCACAAAGCAGACTGAGATACTTGTGCCAGCACTCCATGTACCAAGCTAGGCCTCTTGTTCTGATCTCTAGAATCCAGCACTCCCTCAAGATTATCCCCAGGTCCTATGCTGAATTGAATACCCTTTTCAGAATGATCCCTCTTCTTCTGAATTCTGGGGTTCAGAAGACTCTTCCTAGGTCCTTGCTGTCCTGAACAAAGAAATGGATAAAACACACAAAAAAGATAGTGAGGTTTTACATTTATTAGCGGTAGGAAAAGATGCACTCTCCACACAGTGAGTGTAGACCACTGAGGGAGTTCTCAGCGGTCACAAGGTTAATGGCAGAGACTTTTTTTAAATCAGGAATTGAACTCAGGACCTTGCACTTGCCAGACAGGAGCTTAAGCCACTGATCTATTTCTCTGACCAATAGAAGTCTTTTTATATCTCTTATTCTTTGGAATAATATCAGATCTAGGTTGTCCTATCAAAAAGCAGCTTGATTTTGCAGCTAGAGAAACTGAAGATAGCACTTTCTGCCTGGTTGTTGGTTCCAGGTACAGATAGGGCTTGGGAACTTGTTCTGCAGGTGTCCTACATCCCTGTGACTAAGAGGCCAGGCCCACCACTCTGCCGATTGGCCACACCCTAATCTCCTGCCTCATTTCTGAAGACATCTTTGGAACTTACATGTTCTACAGCATTAGCTGATTTATTCAGGAGAACAGGCCACTCTAAGCCCCAAGGGACTTGTGAGAGGTTCCTCCCGTCCGTCGGGTGGGACCAACTCTACTTGGCACCTCAGTCCAGCCCTGCGGGACCTTTCATCTTTCTGCAGAAGAGGCCAACATCCATGTGCAGCCTCAAAATAACATTCTGGCTTGGAGTCCCTGACAATGTCACTAATATCACATTCAACTATTTAAAGAAAGGTTTAAGCCCAGCCTCATTTGAAGGAAGGCAAAAATAGACTCCACTCCTTGAGCTTATGATCATATTTAACCTCCAAACCTATTCTTAGAATTAATTTTTGCTTCTGACTATTATTATACTGAAGAGTAGGTCTGGCCTCTTTAGGAGAAATGCTGAGCCATTCACTTAGTAAAACCCCAACAGGAGGTACTGAGGTCCCAGTGCATGTTTATGGACATTGAAAAAAAAAAAATCACAAGGTAGAGTGTCTATGAGAAAGACCAGGGATGAAAGGAAGACCCTCAAGAGCCTCCCAAGCACTTGTGCAGAGGTGAGAGACACAGAAGAAAGAGATGGGGTGCTGGAAGAGGGCTTCAGCAGGTGTGGCAGATGTTTGACATGAATCATGCCATTCACCATAAGCTGCTATCATCCTAAGTCAAGAGCTCAGATTGTGCTGTCTGCCAGGCATTGTGCTAATCTCTTCACACAGAGCCACTCAGTTAATATTAGCAACAACTCTCAGATATTATCCAATTGCACAGATCAAAGGAATTGATGGCCAGAAGAGGTCAAGTAACTATCTCAAAATCACACAGCTTCTAACCCATAGAATCAAGTTTTATCATGTTTCAGAAAAGAGAGTTAAGGCTCTCCAAGAAATAATAACTTGCTGAGAGACTAAACTAAAATCCTTACCTAAGTCTGTCTAAATCCCCAAGTAGAGCTCTTCCCTTGAATTCAATGGGTGAAGGATTGGCATCAAGAGAAAGGTTATTCTAGGCTCTTTCAGAAAGAGATGGACTGCCATGGAAAAGGCAGACAAGGGCTCTCAGGCCTTCTTAATGAAGCAAAAATAACATGGAAGTAACTATGAGCACTGTTTAAAACATAGCCAAGAATAGAATATGAGAGCTGCATTCTTAATAAACACAAGTCAAACAAGGAAGCTGCGTTTCCCTCCCATTTGGATGTTTAGTTTTTTGCCAACAGCATGAATTCTTCCCCCTTACAGGTGGACACCTTTACAGGAAGTTGTGTGTAAGCACAGGTGCAGTTTCACGGGGAGATGCTTTGCAAGCTGATTCTCCTGTCACCCTTAAATTCCCTGCTGGACAATCTGGTCCTCTGTTGGCCAAGAACAGAAGACAGAGCTAAGCCCAAAGACCCTCTATTTAAAGCTGCCCCAACTGGTAGGTAGTGAAGGGACTTTCCCACTATCCTGAGTCTTTCTTGAGGCCTCATCTGTGGATTTTGGAAAGAGAGGAAGTTAGAGAGGAATCCTGCTGGACAGCCATGGCTTCACCATGGAAGTTTCCACGGTGAAGGTAGCTTGAACCCTAATCACCCTGCTTCTGGCTGAGTAGAAACAGAAAAGAAGCTGGAACAAGATCCTTCTTTCCTATACTTGAGGGGGAGTCTTAACAGCTTGCCTGTTAACAAGTGTTCTAGAAAATTCTATCTGAGCTTGAGGGACAAAATTAAGAAACACAAAGTAACAGCAGAGATGAGTCCAAGTGGAATTTCATGGGTGCCCGTAGTGGGATGCTGGCCTCCCTGGGAAGAGAACTGGGACTTCCCCTCTTCAACCAGGCCTCCATGTGACCCACATCAAAGAGCTGAAAGCTTCAGCCAGTAATTCCTTCTCATAAACCGTCTTTTATTTTTTATTTGTTTAGTGAGCTTGGGTGCTGTGAGAATCACAGGAGAGACTATGATGGATGCTTATAAGGAGTATTCGGAGTTGGGTTGGATTATAAGTACAAGCACAGAGTGTTCTTCAGAGCAGTGGTAGGTGCTGGGTTCCTAGGCCCAGCTTCTATTGGCAACTTCTCATGAACTACTTCCCTGTCCACTTGCATGACATCCAATACAGAGGGGCTGTTTGTGGAGTGGAGTGGACAGAGCCATATCCTGCCCCCTTGCTCACTTCTCAGCCCTCCCCTGAATGGACACTTTTTTCTGTGTCCACTCCCTGTCTCCATATATCCTTCTTTTTTGTAACCTCTATGCAGAGGAGAAAAATTATCATCAAAAAGCAAGAAAATCCTCACCTCTGCAGCTACCACTTTTCTACCTCTTTCCTATTGCACTGACCTCCCCAGGATTAGACCCTGCCTACATTGCACTGGTGACTGTGGGCTACACTGCCCTCTGCCCACCTTCCCTCTGAGAGCAGGCACCACCACCTCTGGAACTGCAGGCCAGAGAGAGAGAGACAGAGACAGAGACAGAAAGACAGAGACAGAAAGACAGACAGACAGAGAGAGAGAGAGACAGAGAGACAAAGAGACAGAGAGAGAGAACAGGCCACAGCATGCTGCATATTCACCTGCTTCTGGTTTTCAGGCTCTGTGATTCATTTTCCTCATATCCAGGGACCTACCCTTCAAAAAAAACCCTCAGACTTCTGTAGTAGATTGGAGTTTGTGTAACTCAAGGGTTCATTGGGACCTCAAAGACCCCCATCAGTCCCAGACTCAACCCTAGGAGATGAAGTGGTTTTTCAAGTCAAACTTAAAGGGTCTATTGGAGGAATGGGGTTCCAGCAGACACTGAACTGATCACTTTAATTGCCCCAGAATTGCTTTAAGCCTCCCCACCCCAAAATGTCTTAAGGTAACCAAAGTGTAATCCAGAGGCAATATGGGCCCAAAGTATGTAATGCCCCAAATACCTCTGACATACTTGGTCATCAGAAACCAAAGTGTTAGTGCAATTGTGATTTCCAAGGAAATAGAAGTGACTCACTTCATTAGAAGTAAATAGACACTGTGAACGCCCATCTTGTTCTGATTTTTATATGAGCCCAGCATTTCCCCAGTTGCACTGGAGTTCCAGGCACATCAGGGGCTTGAGGAAAGCATCTGTTGATTAAAGAAATGACCTCATTCTCTCAGGAGGCTGCCACCACCCTGCAGCCACAGGAAAGGGACCTGGAAGCTCCCACAGAGGGGAAATTGTCCAGTGGTTATTTTACCTCTTGTTTTCCCTGTGTCCTCGCAGTGGATGTGGCTGTGCTCACTACTCCTATTCTACTGAGAAAAATATCCATCACTTCCTTTCCAGTGAATTAAACACTGCTTCATGTCGGAAGGCCAGCCCCCCAAGCAGAGCCAGGCAGAGTGATTCATACGCTGTGCTCAGAGACAAGACTGACATATGCCGTGCACATGTGCCCGGGGTCAGCCGTGCAGCCACGCTGGATCCGGAGAGAGGCCCACTCTGAGGAGAATTCCTTATATTTACCCTTTGCCAAACTCAGAAACTCACATCAGCTCTCTCTCATAAATAGCACAGCCAGCAGGCTTGGCATTTCAGAAGCACAAGATGCTCTGTTGAAGTTAGACCAGAGAAGGGGAATTGGGATTACAGAAACAGAATTACACTCATTACCTAAGAAGAAAAGAGCCCAGCTTCTAAAAATATAATAGCTTCTTTTTCTAGCTAGCTCTCTGTATTTGTGTACATCTTATTTTTTTCAAAATTTATTTATATTTTAAGCTTTGCCTTTTAAAACATGTTCCACAGCCCTTGCTACAACAGAACGGTTTGTAAGCATCATTAGAGATAGCTCCTGGCCCCTGGTGCAGCCAGAGCTGAGCTGAAGCACATCACCTTAGAGATGCAGACGCAGGCCATGCGTTGGAGGGCTGGGCTGAATTTCTGTTGTTATTTTGAATGGCAAAGAGGTCCCAGGCCTCAGAGAAAGCTCTGAGATAAGCTAGTCCTTATAAGGAATTGGCTGGGAGCGTATAATGACACTTTAAAGCAACATTATTGTTCCAAGACACAGGGCAAAGACAAGAAAAAGCATTCCAGGAGCTTCCTTGGGAAATGCTAACTAAGACTGCACCTCGTTCTCTGGATTTGTAGTGGAGGAGGCTGAGGCTCACCCTATGAGCTTTCTGCCTGACACTGGGAGCAAGTATGAGCTGTCAGTGCTGGGTGCTTTCCCCTGACTGGTCAGATGGGAGTCTCTGCAGGCAGGTAGGTGCTGGCTGTCACCCATAGCTTTGCAGATAGAGGTGACTTTTGTATGTCAGCTGCAAGGAACAGCATTGGAGTCTCATCCCAGTGAACATCACAGGGATGTTTTCTTCCTCACTCATGTATGGCTTAACTGCAACAGTTCCGTCTTCTGTTCTTGAAAGCCCTTATCCTAAATTTCCTCCAAACAGACCTCTACTATTTGGAGACCAAGTCAAGCCTCAGATACTCACAGTAGATCCCAGACTCCCACCCGAGACATGTGCACAGCCTAATCCCTAGAACCTGTGAATGAACCTTCCTTAGACAATGAAAGCACCTTTGCCGAGGTAATTAAATTAAGGAGCTCGAGGTAAGGAGATTATCCTGCAGTATCCAGATGGCCCCAAATGCTATCACACATGTCCTTATAAGAGCCTTACACAGGAAGGGAATTTGACCCAAGGAGTTGAGGATGGAGGCAGAAATTGGAGTGATGCAGCCACAAGCCAAGGAAAGCCAGCAGCCAGCAGTAGCTGGCAGAGACAAGGACCAGATTCCCCTCAGTGGCCCATAGTGGGAACAGCTCTGTCAGAACCTTGATCTCAAGGGCCGGCCAAATAGCTCAGCAGACTAAAGCTCCTGTAAGCAGGCACAAGGGCCGGGTTCAATCCCTGGGCCTGCCATGCCAGCCCCACCCCCGGGGCATGCTGAGACAGTAATTGAGACTGGGCATGGTGGTACGCCTGTAATCCCAGCTCTTGGAAGGCTATAAAGAGGCGGATCACTATGAGTCCAATCTAGTAGTGAGACCCTGAACACCCTGTAGACCTCTCTCTAAAATACGAAACAAAAAAAAAAAAAAAAAACTTGATGTCAGACTTCTGGCCACTAGACCACAAGAGAATGAATTCCTCTTGTTTAAGCCACCCAGTTTGTGATAGCAGCTGCAACAAGCCAAGATAGCCCCATCCTGTTAAATTTGCCTGATAGTTAAATTGCAGCACCTCAAAATCTTTTCAGAGCATTACATTTAATTCATACCCAAACCACAGCAGAACTGTGGAATCAACAAATGAAATGGTCACTCTTGAGGAAGGCTTGTGTCCTTGGAAAGACCTTTGGGACAGCTGACAGATGATATTGAGAGAGTGGAAAAAGAGGAAGCGAATCTGATCAGGTAAACTTAATGAACTTGGATGTGGTAGGACTAACAAAGGATACCAAGCTGGACTGGCCAGAGAAAGAAGAGGATGAGCAGAACTGTGTCTCCAAATAGCTGGAAACGCTGCAGGAGACACCTTGTCCTCTTGTTTTCCTGGAAGGTTGTCATTTAGGAAAGATTCCCTAACTTCTTCAGTAAAAGGCCAGACAAATGTTTGGCCTCCATCTCCGCTACCCAGCTGCACCATAGGAAGGTGAATGCAGTTTCAGACAATGCATAATGAATATATGTGGCTGAATTCAATAAAACCTAATTTACAAGAGCAGGCAATGGGTCAGGTCTTGCCTAGGGGAGTAGTTGGCTTTTTCACTTTGCAGTAATGCTCCTGGACTCTGCCTGCCATCTTCCTCCCCAGGTGGGCACTGGCACTGGTAAAGAAGCATTCTCTATGGAGGACCTAGGTCATCTCCTTTCTGGTGGACTCTGGGGCGCAGGGAACATTTCCAGACTGGAGGTAGCAGAAGCAAGGTGCAAGTACTACCCAACTTCGCCCAGCTCTGGGGTGAGGTAGCAGGAGGTCTCTCTAGCTGAGAGAAAGACCCAGCTGTGGCCTGCAAGTTTCCTCAGAAACAAGCAAGACTGTGATGTTGTCTGCGTGCACTTAGATTTTATCTCCATTACTCCAATCTTAGAGAAGGAAGGTCCACGATACTGGCCAACCCAAAAGTAACAGATCTGATTCTCAGTTCAGCAGCATTTTGGGTTGGATCTCTGATTTGCTGCCCTTTTCAGCAACTTCAGATGTTGCACATCTACTTTGGATGCATGGTAGCATCTAGTCTCTCTCTCTCTTTCTCTCTCTCTCTCTCTCTCTCTCTCTAATGAAAACACACGTTGGTAAGCACTATATGTAATGCATCTTGGCATAAGGGCAGTTAGGAGGTGGATCTGGGATGTGATGCACCTGGAGACATGACTTCTGAGGTCTTAGAGATTCTACAGAACAGAGATAGAGGGCTAAGGTCACTGTCACTGCTGCCTGACTCAGCCTTATTCACACACCAGCACTGGATGTGTATGAATTACCTGCACTCCACAGAGCCTTCGTTGTCATTGATAGTACTAGAAAACACAGATATTCAAAGACAGAGGAAATAGAACCACCTTTAATTGCCACCCTGAGATACTTATTATTAATAGGCATGTATCTTTTCAGCTGCACATATGAGATCACATCATCCATGCTGTCTTGGAACCTACTTTTGGCATTTAAAATATAATACCTTTCCAGGTTCCTGAGAGGCACACAATGGTGATTTTTCCTAATGACACGATTCATTTACCTAGCCCTCAGTTATTGGCCATTAAGCTTATTCCGAAGTTTTCCCAGTAAAAACATTGCTGCTATGAACATCTTTGTAGCTGGTCATGGGAGCACACTCTTAATTATTTTCTTAAGCCAAATTCCAAGAAGACAAGCATGACTGTAGAAGACAGCTTTCAGAGAGACACAGACTCCACATCCTTCAAAAGGAAGCTTGACATGAAGTAATGTTATCCGTATGAGAAGAGTGGGTTTGGATCTGTGCTTAGATGTTCAGTCCAGCAATGCCTCAGACAGCTGCCAGCACTCGCAGGAGAACCCTCTACATCTGTGGAGATCACAGAGGCCTGCAGCTTCAGCTTATGCCCACTTCCCATTACCCCCGGGAGGATGGGTTTGTCAGTACCCATGGGCAACCCTGACGAAAGGAAAAATGGGGAGACAAGTTGAATCCCAGACTCCGGGAACAAAATGAGCAAAGACTTCCCAAACTATTGGCTCTTGCCTGCGTGATGAAAAGTGAAGAACTTGTTATTGAGTTTTCTTCCCCTCTCCCTGAGTATTTTAAACTCAATGATTAAAGCTTGGTGGGGTCCCCAGAGAGGCTGGGCATGGCTTCTTTGGATGCCGTCTGAGCTCTTCAGAATTACCAGGAGCAGGAGCCAGAGGAGATAGCCAGAAACATCATTCTGGATCTCACAGAGGAGGGAGGAGGACCCTGGGATTTCCTTTCAGTCTTATCCACACTTAGCACTTAAGACAGTGCTAGACTCAGGGCAAAAGCCAGGCTAGAGTTAAGAATGTGACTTTTCTTTAGTTACCTTGTTTTTCCAGATCCAGTGGGTAGTAGCAGGTGAGCTACAATCCCCACAGCAAAGTAGAAGACTCGCTGAAAAAAGGCCAGCTACCCTGCCAAGACCTTGCTGTGCACTGGGATCAATCACAGAATCCAGGTGTTTAGACTCCAAAGGTTCTGACTGTATGGGTCAGAACCTCATCCTTAAGGGTTTTTTTTTAAAGTACTGAGAAACACTGAATAATCTCTGTAGATGGTGGTGAATAGTGCAAAGTGAAGACTGGGGACTTTGGAATCGACTTACCCATGAGCAGGCTGCAGAGTAAGAGTGAAAACGGACAGTACCACATACCTCTAGATTGCCACATAGCAGGTACCCAGTTAAGAGCATCTCAGCATGGCTGAGAGAGAATAACACATAGGCAGTGGAAGAGTAGGAAAGCCAGTCACTATTGCTTGCCAAGGTTGAACTAAGTCTTGACAGCAGATGAAAACCAGAATTTCCACTGTCCTTCAAAATTGCTGAGAATGGGTTCCAGAACCCACCACAGGTACCAAAATTCATACTCAAGTCACTTATATAAAATGGTGTGCTATGTTGCATACCCTCCCTTATACTTTTTTTTCTTCATTATTATTATTTTTTTTTCATTGTTTTTAATTTGGTACAGGGTCTCACTATGCAGCTCGAACTTGTAGTGATCCTCCTGTTTCAGCCTCCCCAGCCCTGGTATTACAGGCATGTGCCACCACACAGGGGGGTAGGCAAGGCTGGCACAGCATGCGGAACCCCCATGGGATCAAATCTTGGTCCCTGTGCTTAGAAAGCAGGCACTTCATTTCTCTGAGCTGTCTTGCCGGCTCTCTCCCTTATACTTTCAACTTTAAATTACGTGTAACACCAAGTGCAGTGTAAATACTATGTGAATCGTTGTACTGCACTGACTGGGGGAAAAAGACGAGGGGAAAGGTCTGTAGTATTCAGTGCATAGGGATTTTTTCCCAATATTTTCCATCCAAGGCTGGTTGAATCCATGGATGTGGAGCCCTCAGGCACAAGAAACCAGCTCTATTTGTTCTGCAGTGGATGAAAGGTAAGGGGTTGGTTTTAAATTTCAGCTCTGAGGTCCAGCAGCTCTGTTTGTCCCACTCTGCTGTGCAAATTATCTGAGGATTGAGCAGCCATTTAGCTTTATCTTTCCTTCCTGGCCTGCTGTTACACTGGGGCACCAGGATCTGCTTTGTGTTAAAGATTATCTCCCTAAAGAGAGCATAATCTGCCCTTATTATGATTCGTTGGTGGGGGCCAACTGGTTTCCCACAGTCAAAACCTGTACTCTGCCTCCCCACCAGTCCATGTTGCAGC
>PVKA01029214.1:0-28511 GCA_004027165.1 Ctenomys sociabilis | reverse complement strand
AAAAAAAAAAAAAAAAAAAAGGAAAAACAAAACCTAAAATAAACAAAAATGAAAAACATCCATTAATATTTAAACTATCTGGACTTCAGTATTCATATTACCTGATAAAATATGGGGGAATAAATTATGCAGTAGCTATTGGTAGGTAAAGGACAGTTAAAGTCCTAAGTCCTCTTAAAAACAGGCTGGGCGCTGTAATAGATGAGTTCACCCTCTGGTTTGTTCCATTCAGTAGTGATGTTGTCTTCTCTGACACAGACCAGTTTATGTCTGACTTGGAACACCAGCCATCAGGTTCAGCAGAGAAATGGCCTAACCACAGTGATCTCTCATGTCCAGCTCCTTTCTGGAGAATCTAGAGGGTGAGTGTTGATTGAAATGTGTCATTGTTTTTGTCCCCTGTCCAGTATTTGCATGCAGTGGCTGGATTTGCATGTGCTATAGAAGAGGGGGATGCACAGACACCTTCCTGGGAGGCCCACTCATTACCTTGGAGCTACCCTTTGTCTACAAAAACCTGCTTTTTAAATCTAACCATGCCAAGGCTGTCACATTTGTGTTTATTAAAATTTTAGTCTGGGTTTGACTGAAAAGCAAATGTTTAGATCTTTTAAAACCAGAGCAGAGAGATCCACTATGTGTGAATTCTATGGCATGGGCACTGAGTACATTTGGTTTCTGATTGGTTATGTAAGACTTCTTATCTCTGGTCAGTACATTTAAATTTTAATATAAGGCAGTACAAAATTGAAATAATGCAGGACATTGTATCCACTTTTCAGAGGTAAGCCAGAATATTTATTTTTAGCTTGTATATTAGGCCCATGTTTGCACTTCTGGTTGTTCACCTGTGACTTGTCTTGGAGTAAAGTTGTAGCAGTGGATCAGTGTCCTTGAGGGAGAGAGTTAGGCCTTGAACCTCTGGATTTTCAACAACTCATCAGGGACACATTTTCCTTGTCACATCGACTCCTTCAAAGACTCAGT
Source organism: Ctenomys sociabilis (assembly GCA_004027165.1). Classification (NCBI taxonomy): domain Eukaryota; kingdom Metazoa; phylum Chordata; class Mammalia; order Rodentia; family Ctenomyidae; genus Ctenomys; species Ctenomys sociabilis. The sequence goes on along the minus strand of PVKA01029214.1, from coordinate 27,524 downwards.
CATTTGAGAGAGTATATGTGAGGTGTGGTGACGCCTGCATGCAATTCTAGCCCTGTGGGAAGCTGAGACAACAGGAACACAATTACAAGTCCAGCCTGGGCAGTCATGACCCTATCTCAGATTAAAGTGGAAAGGGCTGGGGCTGTAGCTGAATAGTAGAGCACATACCTAGCATGCATGAGGTGGTCCTAAGTTCAGTCTCCAGTACAAAACATAAGATTTTCCTCATAATTAAGAAAAATCAATTGCCAAAAAAAAATCAGTAGGTAAATTATCCTGGTCATATCACAGCCAAGCCAAGACTAAATAAATCTTATTCTTCTAGTCTTTAGCTCAATGTTCTTCCATGTGAAGCATCGCATGGGCCAAAGTAATAAAGTGTTTCTGTATAGTGAATAGGAAGTAAGAACATAGAAATAGCAATGTAAAAAAATGTTTTTTGAGTACTAGAGACTGACCTAGAGTTTTTGCACTGAGTTATATTCTCAGCCCTTTTTATTTTGAGGCAGAATGAGCTTGAAGTGATCTTCCTGCCTCAGCCTCCTAGCACAGGTTACATAGGCTACATCACTCATTCAAGACCAACCTGGGGACTAGCTAGATAGCTCAAACAAAGCACCTGCTTAGGTGACAGGGTCCATCCCCTTGCCAGGTTCGTGGGGCAATTGAGACTGAGTGTGGTGGCCAACAGCTATAATTCCAGTGCGTGGGAGGTTGAAAAACAGAAAGGATCATTACAAGTCTGATGTGTTTAGTGAGACCCTGTAGACCCTGCACTAAATATATATTAAAAAAAAAAAAAAAGACCAACCTTGTATACTATGTAACAAGACCTTGTCTCAGAAAAACCTTCTCCACTTAAAAAAATAAATAAAACATATTTAAGCCATAAAAAGATCTAGAAGGAATGGGAGGATCTACTGTTTTCATTTTGTTTGCTACTTTGAAGTAGAGAAACTTAGCCCTACTAAGCACAGATGAGAAGGATCCAGGAGAGGAAATAGGTAGATTGAGACTGACTGCTCCCTCGCCCAGCACTAGAGCTTGAATCCAAGGCCTTTTGGTTTTGAGACAGGATCTGACTGCCTCAAACTTGCCCAAATGGGCTTGAACTTGGTCCTCCTGCCTCCCATCTGAGTGTAGTATTACAAGTATGCACCACTGTCCCTGACTGAGCCCAAATGAAAGGTACAGAGCATGGCCAGGGAGATGGCTCAGTGGAATAAGCGCTTCCCTGGCAAGTGCAAGGGCCTGAGTTCAATCCCTGGTTCCGCAAAAAAAAAAAAAAAAAAGATACAGAGCATGAACAAAATTGATGGAGCAAAGTCATGAAAAGGATCCAGAGAACAAATGGTAGAATAAATTGTGTGGATTTTTGGAGCTACATTTGGCCTTAGTGATAATACATTTGGGTATCAACTGTAGGCAAGCTGGGCATGCATGATAATCTCAGCACTTGGGCAGCTGAGGCAAGTTGAAAATTCCAGACCAGCCTGGGCTACAAAGTTAGCTCAAGGTCAGCCTGAAATGTATAATGAGACCCTGTCTCAAAAAGACAAAAAGGATAGGAAGGAAGTAAGAGGAAGAAGAAAAACCAGTAGGCAAGACAAGAAAAATTTCTCGTAATTTCAGATGCTTCCAAGGAACTGAATGCTCAGGCTAGGCTCAACCCTTGCACAGGGTGAGGAGGTGGGGGTTTCTGAATCTCACATCATAACCTGAATTGAGAAGTGCTAATATTTCACATTTCAGTTTTTGCTAATATAAGAGGCCACAAACAAGCTAGGTGTGTGGCACAAGCCTGTAATACCAGCACTCGGAGGCTGAGCCAGGAAGATTGCTGTGAGTTTGAGGCCAGCTTGGGCTACTAAGTGAGGTCAAGGCCAGCCTGAACTGCATAGAGAAATCCTGTCTAAAAAAAAAAAAGATACAGTGTGCTAGTTAGCTAGAGATTTAATATTCAGTGACTTGTTGCAAAGTTTTAGAAGAACTGTATAGCATCACACACATTAGAAGTTTCTTAAAAAGAAAGTCTTAACAGTATTTTTTTTTTTTTTTTTTTTTGTGGGGATTGTGGAACTCAGGCCCTTGCACTTGCCAGTGAAGTATTTATTCTATTGAGCCATCTTCCCCGGCCCCTGTCTTAACAGTATTGATGTATCCCTTAATTGGTTATGGAGAAAAATATGTTTAAAAGTAAAAGTTATGGTTGGGCATGGTGGCACATGTCTATAATCCCAGTACTGAGTAGCTAAAACAAAGATTGAAAGTTTGAACCCAGTCTGGACAAATTAATGAAACTTTGTCTCAAAGCAAAAAATAACTAAAAGGCTAGAAATATATACCTCAGTGCAAAGGTCCTTTATTAAATTCCCAATTTAAAAAAAGTGAAGGTGGGGCCAGCCAAATAGCTCAGTGGATTAAACCACCTGCAAGCAGGCGCAAGAGCCAGCCCTGCTGTGCTGGCCTCTGAGGCACCCTGAGAGGGTGATTGAGAGATTGAGACTGGGCGTGGTGGCTCATGCCCCTGTAATCCCAGCTCTTGGGAGGCTGTAAACAGGTGGATCACTATGAATCCAGTCTAGTAATGAGACCCTAAACACTCTGTAGATCCTTCCCTAAAATACAGTAAATAAATGTAAAGTGAAGGTTATCTTTTTTTTTTGGTGCCAGAAATCAAACTCTCAACCTTGTACATGCCAGGCACATGCTGTGTCGCTAAACTATCTCCCCAGCTCCTTTTTGTTTTTTGAGACAGGGTCTATTTCAGGCTGGCCTTGAACTAACTACGTAGCTTATTTTGGCCTCAGACTCACAGGGATCTTCCTGTGTACTGAAAATAAAGGAATATACCACAATGCCTCCTGTGTGTGTGTGTGTGTGTGTGTGTGTGTGTGTGCATTTTTTTTTATTCTATTGAAAAACAAATATCAGTAAGACAGTTTCAAAGCTGATTAATAGGACAGTTTCAATAATTAATACATTTTACATTGTTATCTTCTTATTGGTTATCCATAGTATAAGAAGCAGACAGGATATCCTGTCCAAGCACTATTACTACAAATCTTTCTTCTCATAGAATTAAGCAAAAGTAGCTGTATATCTATCCTAACTATTCTGTATATACAAATACAAAATGGTTCTTTCTTTGTAAACCTTTTTTTGTTTAGTCCTGATCAGAGATTTTTTTTTTTTTTTTTTTACAGAACCAGGAATTGAGCTCAGGCCCTTGCACTTGCCAGGGAAGCACTTATTCCACTGAGCCATCTCTCTGGCCTTTCTTTTTTTCTTTTTTGTCTTTACTTTATATACTTTGTTTTTATACTTTTCTGCTGGATGATTAAGACCAAGATAATTCATTTTTGAGACAAGGTTTGTTATATAGTCCAGACTACTAGCCTTGAACTCACTATTGTAGCCCAGGTTGTTCTTGAATTCTTGGTGATCCTCCTATCTCAGGCTCACCAGTACTGAAATTGTAGGCATGTGCCACTATGCCTGGCTATATGTATTTTTATTCTGATTTATGATTGTAATCTTTTTGTAGTTCAGAGTGAAATTCAAAAATAACTTAGGGCTAGGAGTTTGGTTTAGTAGTAGATTGCTTGTCCTGGATTTTATATGTACCCTAAGTGTGGTGGCATGTGACTACTTTCAGCTACTAAGGAAGGATTATCTGGTATCAGCAATTCAAGGTCATCCTAAGCAATGTAAGCAATGGCCTTTAACTCATTTTGTAGACCAATTCAGTTTGCAGGGATCCTCCTGCCTCAGCCTCCTCAGTGCAGAGATTACAGTCATATACCACCACATTCCACACAAGATGCCATCTTTAAAAATATAAATAAATTAGTAAAAAACCTGGGATGATGAGTGTCAGCATCTGTCTATAATCCTAGCATTCTAGGAGGCTGGGGCAAAATTTGCAAATTCAAACCCAACAGGGGCAATTTAGTGACTAAGTAAGACCCTGACTCAAAGAAAAAAAAAATTAAAAGGTTGGAAATGCAGTTCAATACAAAAGCTCTGGGTTTAATTTTTAGTATGAAAAAAATAAAAATAAACCTGGCATAAAAGAATTCAAATAAGCTGGGCGTGGTGGCGCAGGCCTGTAATCCCAGCACTCGGGAAGCTGAGGCAGGAGGATTGTTGTGAGTTCGAGACCAGCCTGAGCTACAAAGTGAGTTTAAGGCCAGCCTGAACTGCATAGTGAGACCCTGTCTCAAAAAAAAAAAAAAAAAAAAGAATTCAAATAGTTATCTTGCTAGCATACATATTATTCTTCTGTGTTACCACTACTGTTGTGTTTTATTTTTGTTAAGACAGGACGAGTTAGCCAGGCGTGGTGGCGCAGGCCTGCAATCCCAGCACTCGGGAGGCTGAGGCAGGAGGATTGTTGTGAGACCAGCCTGAGCTACAAAGTGAGCTTAAGGCCAGCCTGAACTGCATAGTGAGACCCTGTCTCAAAAAGACAAAAAAAAAAAAAAAAAAAAAAAAAAAAAAAAAAACAGGATGAGGTATAATGGGAAGTCCGAAGTACAGTCGCTTAATCACACCAATACCTCCTCGTAACTCAAATCAGGTTTCCTTTCAGTTTGTTGTTTCTTTCTCCTGTGTCTGTCAGAGCAGTCACCACTTTGACAACTGAGTGTTAGCTTGAAGCAAGGAGTGGGGGAAGATGAGGAAAAGAAAAGTCAACCAAACGAAGAGGAAGCCACATACACCATTTTCTGTTTACATTACATTGGAGAAATCTCACTGGCCATATCTAATTAAATGGAGAAAATGGAAAAATATAGAGAGGTGGCCATATGACTAGTTAAACCTAGAGAAAAGCATGAATGGAGATACCAGGCTACAATAGATATCTTTTTTTTTTTTTTTTTGGCAGAACCAGGTATTGAACTCAGGTACTTGCGCTTGCCAGGGAAGCACTTATTCCACTGAGCCATCTCCCCAGCCCCCAATATCTTTTTTTTTAACCATAGATATCATTTATTTTTTGTTTGTTTGTTTGGGGGTTTTTTTGACACAGGGTCTGGCCTGAACTCATTCTGTAGCATAGGCTGGTCTTGAACTTGCAAGATCCTCCTGCCTCACTCTGGGAGTACCGGGATTACCAGTATGTGCCACCACACCTGGCTGACGTTTAAATTCTTGAGAACTTATTTCTGTCCTTAGGTTTAGAGGACTAATTAGTCAGATGTTGACAAAGGTAAATTAATCCACTGTTGGCATAAGTAGATGAATTCAGTATTTCATGTAACATGGCCTTAAAATTTATCTAATAACCTAAAGCTAATTTTTTTTTCTTTGTATTTTAGTACAGGGTCTCACTATGTAGATCAGAGTCATAGTGATCCTCCTGTATTCAGCTTCCTAAGAGCTGGGATTACAGGTGCACACCACTATGCCTAGTCTGTCATGTCTCAGCATGCCACAGGGGCTGGGGCTGGGGCTGGCACTGTAGGCTGGGGACCGAAACTTGGCTGCTGGATCTGCCTAAGCAAGGACTTTAATCCACCAGTTTTGCTAAGATTTAGCAAAACTATATAAACCATAAAGTAAAGCTAGATCTCTCATTAATTTAAAAATCATTTAGGATGGGTGGTGGAATGGTACATACCTATAACCTCAGCCCTGAGGCTGAAGCAGGAAGATAGCCTTGACAGATCAAGGCTAGCCTGAACTATACAATGAGTTAAGCTCAGACTACACAGTAAGACCCTGTCTTAAAAAAAATAATAAAATAAAAAATCAGTATTTCTTTCCATTACGAATTTATCTTCATTTCAGTGACATCCAGGAACTAATTACAGCTACACATAGCTTTCACTTTATAAAAAAGAATATGGCCGGCCAAATAGCTCAGTGGATTAAAGCACCTGCAAGCAGGGGAGAAAGATAAACTGGGTTCAAACCCCAGGTCAGCCATGCTGGCCCTGCGTCTGGGGTGTGATGAGACAACAGTTGAGACTAAGTGTGGTGGTGTGCGCCTGTAATCCCAGCTCTTAGGAACTGTAAATAGGTGGATGACTGAGTCCGATCTATGTGGTGAGACCCTGTAGACCCTGTACTGATATACAAAAAAGAAAAAAGAATATGCCCATAAAATTATTTACCTAGAACTGGGTGTGATTGTACACACCTGTAATCCCAGCACTTGGGAGGATGAAGCAGGAGAATTGTTGCCAGTTTGAGACCAGCCTGGGCTACAAAAGTAAGCTCAAATCCAGCCTGAACTGCATATCAAGACTGTGTGTCAGAAAGGTGGGGGGTGGGGGGTAGGGGGTGAGGGGAGATGGCTCAGTGGAATAAGCATTTCCCTGGCAAGCACAAGGGCCTGAGTTCAATCCCCGGTTCCACCAAAAAAAAAAAAAAAAAAAACCTTATCTATAGAATAAAGTTACCACTTTTTTTTTCATTTTATGTGTTTGGTACAGGGTCTTACTACGCAGCTTGGATTCTTAGTGATCCTCCTGTTTTCAGCCTCCCTAGTGCTGGCATTATAGGTGTGTGCCACCACTCTTGGACTTGTTTGGTCAGCTCAGCTGGGCCCAGGACCTGGGCCAGCATGACATGTGGGACCAGGGATCAAACCCTGGCCCCTGCACTTGCCAAAGCAATTGCTTAATCTGCTGAGCTATCTCACCGGCCCACCTTTTTTATGTTTGTTTTCTGACAGGGTTCTACTGTATATGTCAGGCTGACCTTGAACTCAGAACAGCCCAAGCTGGCTTCGAACTACCCCCCCCCCCCCAACATACACACACACATAGGCTCTTACTCTGTACCCTAGCCTGGCCTTTGCTCATAGCCATCCTCTGCCTCAGTACTGGAATTACAGGCTTGCACCACCCTCCTGGCTCAGACATGTCATTCTTATGTCCAGAAAACAGACTGATACTTTGAACATTTTTTGGATTAAAAAGTTTATTTTTTAAAAAAGTTATTTTTTTATTGTCATATATTTGTTCATTCTCAGTTGCTTTTTGAATGTCAATTATGTGTTAAGGTCTTTTTTTTTTTTGGTGGTAACAGGAACCAAATTCAGGACCGGAGCTATCTCCCCAGCCCCAAAAGTTCATTTTTTTTAACAGCAAATATCCCTGTTAGTTTTGATTCTACTTTTCTTGTGGTGACAGCCAAATCCAGTTGTTGGAGTAGGAAGAATTTAAAGATAGTAACTGTCAGAAGTAGGTCAGGTGCTCTGATCTGTATAACTTGTTAGCACTGGTGTTGACTATATAGCAAGATTTTATCTTTAAAAAAAGAAAAATAGGGCTGAGGATATAGCTCAGCAGCATAGCACCTGCCTGGCAAGTGCAAAGTCATGAGTTTGATTTCCAGTTAAAGAAAAGGGGAGGTTAGGGGAGAAAGATAAACTGGGCATGATGGCGCACCCTGTAATCCCAGCACTGGGAAAGCTGAGACAGGAGGATGGTCACCAGTTCAAGACCAGCTTAAACTACACAGTGATATTGTTTCAAAAAAAGGAAACAAAAAACACATGGTGTGATTTGTGATGATAACACACCATTTTATTTTATCAGTTTGTTGTTTTAACTTGAACAGTAAAATATAAATTGAAAAATTATGTTTCATAGCAGCCTGGAATATTTCTGAAGTTCCTACCCTTGGAAGGGATATGTGATCACAGAGGATGACTTGGACATGAATTTGAATGCATGGTATATTTTTGGCTTTTTGCCCCTCCTGTAAGCCTAAACAGACATTGTTAAAAATCAGATGCCATGTGTTAACCAAGTCCTTTTTTGGGGGTGGAGGGATTGTGTGTTACTGAGAATGGAACTCAGGACTTCATGCTTCCAAGACAGGCGTTGCACCAGAGCTAATTCCCCGGCTCATGTGTTAGTCTTATAACATTGTCTGGTTTCCTTCCTACCTCTACCTAATAAATTTACAAGTTCCAAATAGTCTCTAAATGATTGTGTAAAATTAAAATCCATTTATTCAGTCATCAGAATTAAAAAGGGCCGGGGAGATGGCTCAGTGGAATAAGCATTTCTCTGGCAAGCACAAGGGCCTGAGTTCAATCCCTGGTTCCACAAAAAAAAAAAAAAAAAGAATTTAAAAACAAATTAGTGAGATGAGGCTATGTTGCCCAAGCTGGCCTTGAGCACAGCATCTTTCCACCTTATCCTTCCAAGTAGCTAGGATTAGAGGGTCCCGGCCCTGTCATAATATATTAATGTTCTTTTTGTTTGTTTGTTTTGATACTGGGAATTGAACTCAATCTTGCATTTTCCAAGTAGGCACTGTGCTACTCAGCTACATCCCCAGCTCATCACAAATTAATGTTTTTCTCAGTAGTAATGCCCTTGCCTTTCTGGACCTCACAACCTTTGGAAAACAGATAACAGGTGATTGATTATTCCTTTTTTTTTTGGCCTTTTTGAGACAGGGTCTTACTATGCAGTTCAGGCTGGCCTTAAGCTCACTTTGTAGCTCAGGCTGGTCTCGAACTCACAACAATTCTGTCTCAGCCTCCTGAGTGCTGGGATTACAGGCATGCACCACCACGCCCGGCCCAGGTGATTATTCCTGTTTTTGTTTCTGTTTTTCCTTCTTGAGATAGGGTCTCACTATGTAGTCCATGCTGGGACTCATGGCAATCCTCCCTCAGCCTCTCCCAGCCTCCCTGCCAGTGCAAGGATTACAGGTGTATACCTCTAGGCCCAGCTAACCAACTGACAATCTAATGTGATAAAGAATGTTAGAGGTCATGTAGAGATTATGGATTAGTACCACACTAGCTGGCCCACAAATCCCCTGGAAAGCCACACTGAAACTATTTCTTGCATTTTATTTGGTTTGGAACAATAGGCATCAGCAATTACCTTACATACTTATACTCCCTCTATATTTTCACTTTGTACACTATAGAAGAAGTTTTTCTCTATTACGTTGAGGAAACAAAAGAAAAACACATTTTTATCCAAGCTTCCTCATAACTTTACCTTTATATAAACTATTCAGTAGTTCTTTTAGTTACCCAGGAGTAAAACTGGGTTACATTCTTTGCAAACAGTTATCATGAATGATCAGTATATATATATATATATATATATATATATATATATATATATATATATATATATATATATATGTGTGTGTGTATATATATATATATGTATATATATAATACAGGGCCTTGCTGTGCAGCTCAGACTTGTAGTGATCCTCCTGTCTCAGCAATGGGATTACCAGCATGCAACACCATGCCTGGTTTAGGGGCATGTCTGGTTTCAGAGGATCTAACTCAGTCCTTGCGCTTGCCTACCAGGCAGGTATTTACATAGCTATCTTCCCAGCCGCATGTTCAGTAAACTTTTAACTTGGAAAATATACTTAAAAATCATCTTGACAAAGGCCTTCATATTTCTGTACTAGTTACTTTAAGAAAAACTGGTTTATGAGCTGGGTGTGTTGGCACATGTCTGTAATCCCAGCACCTGGGAGGCTGGGGCAAGAGGATCACAGAGTTTGAGACCATCCTGGACTACAAAGTGAGCTCAAAGCCAGCCTGAACTGCATAGTGAGACCCTATCTCAAAAAGACCCCTTCCCAGAAAAAGTGGTTTTGATAATTAGTACTCCAATATTGATTAATCTTTACTCTTTTGTAACTAAGATTAATTTAGCTTCTAATTCCTACCTTCAATATACATTCAGTACCAACCACAGTCAAACTTCACCTTTCATTGCCTTGCATATCTTTTTTTTTTTTTTTTTGAGACAAGACCTCCATATGTAGCCCAGACTGGGCTTAAATTCATAGCAGTCCTGCCTCAGCTTCCTGAGTGCTGGGGTTACAGGCATGTGCCACCACATCCAGCTAGTTGTTGTGTATACAGCCAGGAACAGAATTAGTATAACTTTTTTAACATTTTTATTTGAAAAGCAAAAATATAAAGGTTAAGAGATCTGGTTTTTTTGCACTGTTTTTGTATTTTTTAGGGAAGGGTCTACAGGGTGTTCTGGGTCTCGCCACTAGATCAGACTCGTAGTGATCTGCCAGTCTCAGTTGCCCTCTCAGGGTACTCCAAGGGCAGGGCCCACATGGCAGGCCCAGGGATTGAATCCCCAGCCCCTGTGCCTGCCTTACAGGTGTTTTAATCCACTGAGCAATTTATTTGGCCAGCCCTTTCTTTTCCTTTATTATTTCCTTAAAATGAAAATTCTTTGCACTTGGCCTCATAGAGAACTGTCCTCCTTCAGTTACTTGGAATATCAGAGAAACCTCCAGAAAGAGGATACAATCAGAAAGGACCACAAAGGGCTAGCCAGATAGCTTAGGGGACAGCAGGCACAGACACAAGGTTTGATCCCCAGCATGCTGCACAGGCCCAGCCCCTGGGATGCACTGAGACCATAATTGAGACTGGGCGTGATGGCACACACCTGTGATCTCAGCACTTGGGAGGCTGAAAATAGGAAAACTACAAGTCCGATCTGTGTAGTGAGACCTTGTACTAAATGAGAGAGAGAGAGAGGGGAGAGACCAAAAAACAGTACTGAGGAAGGACCTGTATGGCAAGTGTAAGGACCTAGGTTCAGTCCCCAGTACCACATGCCTTGTGGGCCCAGAATCCCTGCTGTGCTGGCCAGCCACTGAAACCAAGTGTGGTGGCACATGCCTGTAATCCCAGCACTGCAGAGGCTGAAACAGCAAGATCACTACAAGTCCAAGCTGCATAGTGAGACTCTGTACCAAATACATAAATAATAGGGGGAGGGGATACTGGGGATTGAACTCAGGACCTTGCATTTGCCAGGCAAGCATTTATCCTACTGAACTATCTCCCAGCCCCTAATTTTTAAAAATATTTATAAAAAAAGAACCACAAACAGTACAAATGTGTCCACATGATACAGGGTGTTCATACTGGGACAGAATAACAAAATAGCCCCCAAATCTGGTTTTCTGTGGCCAAATCTTTTATGTTCATCTGTTTTATATTGTATGTGGCACTGTATGAACCAAAAAATTTCCCCAGAGGAATTCAGATTGGGGAGAAGCTAAGTTAAGGTGAACACTTTGTTATGTGAAAGGTCTCTTGTCCTTTGCTCTAGAGCATGAGCCTCTGGAGTGAGGACAGTAATGTTTTCTGTTCTGCCAAAGTGGTGGATACATGTAATCATAAGTACTCAAGACTATGAGATCAAGGCCAGACTGAACTCACCATCTCAAAAAGCCAGGAGGGTGGCTTGCATGCCTGTGGTCCCATTACTTTAGGAGGCTAAGATAGATAGATCACATGTTTGAGCCCAGTCTGGGAAATTGAAAATCTTAGCAAGACCTTGTTTCAAAGTAAAAAATAAGGGATCTGGGATATAACTCAATGATAAGGCATTGCCAGGGGTTAATTTTTTTTTAAGAAACAGGCATGGTGGTACACCACCAAAATCCCAGATCTTGGGAGGCTAAGGCAGGAAGATGGATGGCTGTGAATTCAAAACCAGCCTATACTACATAGTAAGACTCTGTCTCAAAAAAATAATAAAAATAAAAATGCATCTTGTTCTCCCAGCTGTTTTCCTTCCCAACCAAACTAAATTCAGAGGAAGAGAAAGGGGTCTGAACCCTCTTGGTCAGTGATACTTGTCTGTAGTTTTGTTTTTGGTACCAGTGATAGAACTCAGGACCTTGTGCATACCAGGCAGTGCTCATGCTGCTGAGCCATCTCCCCAGCAGTGATACTGTTCTTTTTTTTGTTTTGTTTTGTTTTATTGAAGTACAAATATCAATGAGACAGTTTTAAGATACCTTGACAAGATGGATTTGATAAATTAATACATTGCAAACTGTTTTTGTAATGTTTTGGTATCATAGAAGGTGCATACATATTATACTTACAGACATGATTATACCGTATGTCTCTTATCAGTAAATAAAGAGTGTAGCTGTTTGCGTATCTTATTTTTTATACAATACTGCTCTTTAATGTGACTAGCTCTGGAGAGGCTTCAAATGCTGCCTTTACCTCTTTTTTTTTTTTTTTTTTTTTTTTTTTTTAGTGGAACTGGGGATTGAACTCAGCCCTTTGCACTTACTTGCCAGGGAAGCGCTTCTTCCACTGAGCCATCTCCCTGGCCCGCTGCCTTTACCTTTTGCAAAAGCCATGGGGGTGACAATGACAAGAGTTCAGCACAGACCAGCATATTGTGTCATTTGAGTTACTAATCACTCTGCCTTTTCTTTTTCAGTGAACGAGATAATTGGGAGAGATATGTCCCAGGTTTCTGTTTCCCAAGGCCCACAAATTAGCAGAGACACTCCTCACCTGGGTCCCGAGTCCCTGGATTGAGGAAGATCTGACCAGCTCTGACAGTGCTTACTGCAGCCTTGTGTCCACCACCAACTTCTCAGCATGTTTCTTTTGGACCTTGAATTTCCAATTCTTTCACCTTCAGGACCGGTGCCAGGGACTGGACTCAGCGTTTGTGGAGAGTGGCATTCCTCCACCTCTGGCTTTGGTTAGATTTTGTAAAAGAATCAGAGCAGCATGAGCTGTTGAGCTGTGGAAAAATGAGCTTTGTGTTTTTTTTATATTTAAATAGGATACTTTTATATGATGGGTGCTTTGAGTGAATGCAGCAAGCTCTCCTTTTCAGAGCTGTTGCTTTTGCAAAATGACTTGGTTGTGTAGCTAGGATTGGTGATTTATATTTTCTGCTCATTTGAAGGGCCCTTTAGTTTTGATACTTTAAAAATAGGAACTTTTGATAAAACCTTCTAGAGGCAAGTGGGGGAAAAATTTATCCTAATCCCATAACTACGCCTCAGAAACTCAGCATGTGTCCTGAAGCCATAGATTTATAGGAAATAAAGCCAAATATAGCTCATACTCTTCATAAGAAAAGTAAATTGTTAGATAAAACAAGACCATTCCATCATTGAGGTGTTGGAATACAAAGACATTCCAGAGCATAGCCTTTTTATAACTTTCTAGGTCATCTTCCTGCAGTCTCTCCTTACTGGCTCCATATTGAAACTGCTTCTTCAAGAGTATAGGTAAGATGGCTGCTTGTAAGGTGACTTTGAAAGCAGTTACCAAGCAGTCTTACTTGGAAATTTTCATGATTTTGCCATCCTAAAAACCAGTGTCCTATTTGGCCCTAGATTCTTTTCTAAGTGGAATATCTGCCTTTGGGGGGGTTTTGTTACCTGTGAAGCAAGTCTCCTGATGGCTCAGGCAGCTTTGCAGTTGTGACTATGCTGAAGGCCAACCTAGCTGTATTAGGAGCTAAACACAATGAACTGTAAATCAGGATGGGCAGAGAACATGCAGGATTCCAGATAGGAAGGCTTATCTTCCATCCTATTTACAGCTTGAAATCATTCTGGCCTACCCCAGCCCATGTGTATGACCTAGACACCAGCCTTTCCAGAAGGCACTGAGGTATGTCTAAAATGAGGTGGCATCGTAGACCTTATGCTCCACACCAAAGATGCCCCGGTGCTGCTGCTAGTGACTGGCATCCAAGGCAGGGGCCAGCAGAAACTCCAGCCTGCTATCTACCAAAGGCAGTGCCCAAATTGGGTACTTTTCCCAAATCCCACCCTTAACCCTGCTTCCAGTGGGATTTGTTACTCATTTCTAGGCATATTTCAAAAGTCCTCAAGTTTGTAGCATACATTTTAAATGAAATAATAAGCTAATTTATTCAGGAAGCATATTTGTTGAGTGCCTACACCTGAGAGTGTGTTGGGCTGGTTGAAGACTTGACATTATTCAGGTGGATTGTGGGCCCTGGGTGCCAGGACATTCTCTACTGAGGTGGAGTCAGGCCTGAACAAAGAGCACGTTGGTCACCATCTCTACTCAACAGCATAGAAGCTGTTAGTCTTGTGTGAAGCATGGCTTTTTTTTTTTTTTTTAAAGCCCATTTTAGATTTCTCCCATAAAATAGAGAACAGTATTATTCAGCAAATTGCTATAGCCCCTCTTTAGAGCTGGGTGTTTCAAATTTTGTTTGAAAGTGGATTGTCTCAATATGTGTAGTCAGATTTGCTTCAGGGCCTTGGTTGGAAGCCCACAGCTTCCTTGAGAAGAGTAGGAGGTTAGACTCTCAGGTAAAGTTTCAGAGACATGGCCAGAGTTGCATCTACCCTCTTGCCCCTAAAGTAGCTGCCTCACATAGGGTCCTACAAGACCCTCTAGGGGCTGCTTTGCTGCCCTCAAGAATAAAAGCCTCTATGATCCAGAGTTGCTATGCACCAAATAATGATGCCTTTTAAATACCTTGATGCCTGTAGCACTAGAAATGCTTTCCTATTTAAAATAAAAGTTAAATTTTAAAATAGAGCTTTGTATACTATGTAAGCCATTTTATATTTGCTTTGTAAAAGCTTTCATGTAAGAGTCAATATTTTTTGGCTTTGTAGATAAAGAGTTAAATTTTTGTGCAACAGAGTGGTATTAAAGTACACATCCATTGGACTATGCAAATTAATTTCTAGTAGCAGCACTGAGCAGTTTGGGCATATGGTAGCACACACCCTTCCCTCAGACCTGTGCACTATATTTTAGATCGGGGAATGGAACTAGAAGTCTTCTGCTTTTACTACAGATGCATAGAGAAACATGACTGAAAACAGCTTTAAAAGGAATAGATGTGGGGCCAGGGAGATAACTCAGTAAAATAAGCATGTTTGGCAAGCGCAGGGTCCTGAGTTCAATCCCCGGTACCATAAAAAAGTAAATAAAAGTAATAATGTTGAGTTCGCATATGGTGCTGCCACCCAGCATATATCCAACCCATTCAGGATCAGCCGTTATCACCAGACCTGCTGGGCCTGGCCGTGAAACCCTGTTTGTGATACCCAGAACAGACAGTCATCTTTAAGGCACAAGTTGAAACCTTGCATTTTATAAAATGGATGCTTAGTAAAGAAACTGGTTTTGAGTTATGTTTACAGCACTTGGGATTGTTTCCTTGTACATTTTGTAAAACTTTTATAGTAGTGCAGTGCTCCTTACACAAACACAAAAGGAAGAAGAGGCAGCTGTTCAGGCGCTTCCTCAGTTACAGTGCTGAAATAATAAACAGTGACACCGTGACACATCAGCAGTCTCCACGAGATCGGAGTTTTTGTCTGCCTGGGGCTAGTGTAGAGCCCTTCACTCGGGGGCCAGAGCTAAGGGATCTGTGACGTTTTAAAAGTCTACCTGGATGGGAAATTTTGTTCATATTACAGAAGTTCCAAATTCCTAAGGCTTGAGTTTTGTGCTCTTTACTGGGTAAAGGACATTCCATATTGTTTGCAGAGTTCAGGATAACTGGCCTTTCCCAAGGTGTTGCAAAAAAAGTTGGCAGAAGAGCAAGGCTGAGGCAAAATCACAAGTTCAAGGCCAGCTCAGACAACTTACCAAGATCCTGTCTTAAAAAGGACTGGGAGTATAGTGCGGTGTGAGCACTTTCCTAGTATGCACCAGGCCCAGAGTTCAATCCCCAGCACAGAAAAGGGTGAAAAACTTGGCAGAAAATTTCCTTTAAAATTCAAACCTGAGTTTTTGTGGGGTCCTCCTGCCCCCTAGTGTTCTCTGAAGATTCTGCAGCATAGTCCAGAATACTTTGTGGTTTATCATACACTTGGCCTTTCTTGGGCCTCTTTGGGAGAGTAGCATCCTTAGGTAAGGCCACCCCTATTACAATATGGTCTCTGAAATCCAATATCCTCAGGGCAGGAGCTGACTCTGCCTTTCTACCTCCCACCTCCCACAGGAGAGGATGGGGAGATTATAGGGATCCTCACTCAGACTCAGATTCTCTAGGAGTCTCACATTGAGCACAGGCACCAGCATTTAGACAGCCTGTCAAGCCCACTGGGTACAGGCCTACGCAGGACAGATCAAAAGCTTTCCAGGTGTGCCACTCAAGAGGCCCAGCCATGCTGTTCAGAGCAAGATATCCTTTTCCACCCTTAGCCCTGCATTCAGGGTAGCCATCTTCAGGGTGAACAAGAAGAGAACTAAGTAGAAGGTGGAGCTGGGCTTGGTCTTCTCTGGGTGCTTTCTGAAAGCTTTGACAAGCCAGAAAGAAGCCACTGGAGTGAAGGTACTCTGCATGCTGAAAAGGTATGGTAGCTAAAGACATCAGCTAGCTCTCAGTTCCAGGCTCCTCACCTACAAACACACCCACTCCTTGGGGGCTTGTAACACAGGGCGAGATGGATCACCGACAGGCATCAGAGTGGTGTAGTCATCAGGGGCTAGCTGTGAAAGGGACACAGAGTTAGGATGGGAAATGCCAGGGTCAGCCAGGCCCTCCAGCCCTCCAACCTTACCTGGTAGGCCTGGAAGACACTGAGCAGATCCTTCATGCCAGCTGTGTATGGGATGCCCTGCATTCGGATCAGGGCTCCTGGCTGAGACAACATTGAGGTGGAAGTAGAGCCCAGAGCAGTAGGAGGTGTGGCAAGGTAGCCCACAGTGGTAGGGGAAACTGGGGGGCTAGGATCAGAAAGACAGGTTTAGTAGTACATCCCACCTATAACTCAGCACATGATCTCCCAGCCTCTTGCCTCTGTCTCATGCGTAGTTCTTCCTAAAACCCATGCCTCTTGAGCCGGGCATGGTGGCGCACGCCTGTAATCCCAGCACTCGGGAGGCTGAGGCAGGAGGATTGTTATGAGTTCAAGACCAGCCTGAGCTACAAAGTGAGCTTAAGGCCAGCCTGAACTGCATAGTGAGACCCTGTCTCAAAAAGACAAAACAAAAAAAATAAAAAAATAAAAAAATAAATAAAACCCATGCCTCCAATCCCTGTAACAGATTGTCATCTCACACTGTGGGTGGACTGCCACAAAGGGATCTACATTGCAGGAGTTTTTTTGTTTTGTTTTGTATTTTAGGAAAGGTCTACAGGATCTCACTACTAAATCAGAATAGTAGTGATCCATTTGTTTACAGCCTCCCAAGAGCTGGGATTACATCTGTCCTTTGTCTCGCAAAATAAGTATGTCCCTCAAAATAAAAATCCAGTAGACCTTAGGTTATTTGGCCCAGAAAGGACTCTGCCCTCTCCCAAACAGGCAGCAGGTCTATGGGGTTCTAGCAGGATACCTGGGGTAGTAGGCTGTGTAGTTCATGTAGAGTTGAGTGGCTGGCCCTGGGTAGTAGGCAACAGGGGTGGTGGCAGTAGACACCCTGGCAGCTGGGAGCAGTGCTGAAGAAGGATACAGGGCTGCTGTCTCAGTGGGAAGGAGAGCTTGGGTGGCCTGGAACGTGCCGTAGGTGGGTGGTGAGAGGCCTAGAGATGAATAGAGTGCATCTATGTGGAGCCCGGCAAGTCCCCGAGTGGGGCAGCCAAAAAGGAGTCCCCATCAGCAGCCTAGCTCCCATGTGTCTCCTCCAGACCCTGGGGCACTCACAGGGCAGCTTGCAGGGTGGAGGGGACATGCCACTGCGGCTCAAGGTTCCCCCCATCAGCACACGGCTCATCTCCTCTGTAGAACAGGGGACCACCTCCACATAGCGTTCCTTCATCATCTTCTTGTGGCATCTCTGAGCAGCTAGTAGGGCCCGTTCTGCTGATGTCATCTGGATGAAGGCATCACCAGATAGTCGGCCCTGTGCACAATAGCCTGTGAACACTCTGTGGTGTGGAAGAGTGCCTTGCTCATAACACACCCCTTCCTATCCGTGTGACACCCTCCTTGCAGCAGCCTCACCTGCTGGTTGAGTACCATATGTACACCGTGGGGCCGGATGTCAGCTGCTGCCTCCCCCAAAAAGCTCAGGATATCTTCAATGGTGGCTGTGTAAGGCAAGCCTCGAAGGCGAACACAGTCCCTCCCAGCCCCAGGTGCCAGTGGAAAAGGGATGGGCAGCAGTGGAGCTGTCAGTGTGGGAAGGACTGGGCTGGACGCATAGCGGTTCAGGACCTAGGAAGAATAAGAACAGGTCCTGCCATACCAAGCAGCACCAACACAAGTGATGAAAAGCACACCCTAGGAAAACAGCCCATTAGAGTGGCACTCACCTGCTGCACCTCAGCTGCAGTGCTCCGGAACAGTTCAATGTACCGCTTACCCAGCATGCCCTTGTGCCTTCGAAGTGCAGCCTGTGCCAGCTCTTCACAGGCAAAGAGGGCAAAGGCATCACCAGTTGGCCTGCCATCAGGGTGGCGCACAAAGAGCAGCCCATCAGCACCCCCAGTTACTGGGCACTCTGGCCCCAGGAAGCTTAGCACATCTGTTGGCCCAGCTGAGAAGGGTAGTCCCCGAAGCCTTAGGATCACTTGGTCTTCCCGTGACAAGAAACGAGCTACCTCTAGTGATGTGCCTGAGTGGGAGGTATGGGAGTCGATGTGAAGTCGTCTCACTTCATTTGTGAACTTCCAACCCCCTACACACATAAGAGCAGAAAGACAGGGATGCCAGGGAATGGGATAGAGGTCTAGAAGGAGGAGAGAGAACCAGGCATAGTGGCACATGCATATAATCCCAGCGCTCTGGCAGGCGGGGAAGGAGAATTACAGTAAGTATAGTTTAGGCAGTTTAGCAAGACCCACTCAAAAAAGTTACGCATGCTAGTGCATGCCTGTAATCCCAGCACGTGGGAGGCTGAGGCAGGAGGATCACTTTGAGTTCAAGTCCAGCTTGAACTACGTAGTGAATCCCTATCTCAAAAAAGAGCAAAAAAAAAGGGGGGGGGGGTAAAGAGTGGGGATGTAATTCAGTGCAATCTCCAGCACCACACAAAAAAATAAACGGAGTTCAGCACTGCTGGTAGCACACTTACCCCCTGCAATTTTCACAAACTCTTCCCCTGTTGCTTTATAGACCTGTGGGTACAGAGTGAACACCCTATGGGTCTCAAGCCTGACTCTGCATGATCCTGCTCCACTCCCTGCCCAAAGTCCCACCTCAATGTAGCGGACACCCATATGGTGCTTGTGTCTTTGCAGTGCGAGGTCCCGCTGCTCCCTGTCTGTGAAGCGGATGAGGGCTTCACCATTTCTTCTGCCCTGGGCATTGAGGCAGAGTGCTACACCACCCCTGCAGAGCCAGCACTGTTAGTACCTCCTGGGCAGACCTGCCCTCCTGGCCCTCATACCCTGCCACACCCACCTGGCAATGTTGAGCCCTCTGAAGAAGCGAGCCACATCCTGGTCTGATGACTGCCAGGGCAACCCACGGGCCCGTACCACAGTCTCACTGTCCACCACATCAGCCTTGCTGCTGTGGGGGCAGGACAAAGGGTCAGAACTGTCCAACTCCTGTTATCCCCACCCCTGCTCCCACACTCACCAAGGCCCCGTCTCATATTTCTGCTTTACCACCTCGGGCTTCGAAAACAATTGACCTGAGAGAAGATGGCATGGGAGTCAGCAGGGTCTGGTGGAGGAGGTCTCCCCACCAAGCTCTACAAAAAGAGGACAGTTGAGGGAGATGAGGTGACAAAGGGGCTTTAATCTTTGTTCTTTTATTTTTGTTTTTTTGTTTTTTAATTATTTTTCTTTTTGAGACAGGGTCTCACTTATGCAGTTCAAGCTGGCCTTGAACTTACAGTGATCCTCCTGCCTCAGCCTCCTGAGTGGTGGGATTACAGGCATGCACCACCACACCCAACTAACCTGTGTTCTTTTAGAGAAAATCACATGGGAGCCAAAAGACTAAGGAAGTAATAGGCATTCACCCAAACCTGTGAGCTGGTGACAGGCAGTAAGGGAGCCTTACCACTAGGTCCTTCAAGCAGGTGAAGGATGACAGCCACCATTGTCTTCACTTCCCAGACCCCGAAGTCATCTTCTGTGGCATCTGTCTCTAATCCCAGATCTACAGGTTAAGGAAGTGACAATAAAGAAATCCCAGTGGGAGACATACTGGAGCAGCCAGCATGAGCAATAATCATGTTCACAACTGGGTACAAGTCCCCTCCACAGATACAAGAAGATCCCAGCAAATAGACACATTTGTTTCCACCCAGTTCATGCATGCACATGCAGGTCCCCAGCCCAGACACAGGGATATATACCCACATTCCAAATGCATTCCAGCTTAGATACAGACACAGGTACCCTTCAGAAGACAATTCAGACCTGCCTTTGTTTCTAGAACCCACCCAGCAGCATACACATGCTTAAACACACACAGCCTGTAACCACCTCCATCTTAACCCTGCTGGGTCAGATACCCTGTGCCATGGTGGCCACTGTGAGGTCCCTGGCAGAGCAGGTGCTCGGATGCTGCATATGGAATTCTCTGCGGAGGTCGTAGAAGGAGAAGAAGGTGTCGGGGAGCACCAGATTCTGGGGGTACATGGGAGTGGGGATGAATGGGGGAAATAAGGTGTCCAGCCTGCCCCCACTACAATGGGGGCCTTGGGAACCCTACCACCCACTGTGCCCTCAGTGGCATACCTTCCTGGAGGCCTCAGGATGTAAGACCTGTCGCAACAGCTGTTGCCCATCAGTGCAGAGCACATAGGGGCCCCCGCCCAGCAGAACCACATCCCTGTTCACCAGCTGCGAGAACTAGGGACAGAGAATGAGGAGAAAGACTTCAGGACACAGACCCACAGCTGGGGAACTGGGGTGGGAGGATGAGGGCTGCAAAGCTGGTTCAGCCAGATGTTCAACCCCACCCTTCCCGGGGAGGAGGAGGCCACACCTACTGGGCCTACTCTGGGTCCTTGCCCAGCATCCCCCCACCCCTGTCCAAGTCCACTGTCACCTCCTCCAGGCCAAATGAGGGCAGCCACATATAACCCAAGCCCCCCTCACAGGATACAAGAGTCTGGAGTGGGGCCAGAGCAAACACCTGGTAGAATCAGACAAGCAGGTGGGAAGGGGCGGAGCAAAGCAGGTTAAACCTGTCCCTGACCAGGCAACACCCTCAGACAGGTGGGGGAGGCTCAGGCCTGCCTGAAGGCCAGAAGGCTCATGGTCAATGGCAGCCCCGCCTCCAGGTCTGACCAACCGCAGGAAGGAGAAACTCCAAGGACAGGGCTCCACATTTGGACACCAGGGGCAGCATGAGCTTTGACCCACAACCTATGACCGGCTGGCACTGAGCTGTTTGCTCATAGAGGGGGTGCACTCCACAGGCCACCCAGCCCCTCCCCTTGGTTCATCCCAGCTGGAGAACCAGTACAAGCAGCGGAATTCCTAAGCACAGACTCCACACCCCCACCCGCGTCCCTGCCAATTCTGGACACTGGAAGACCAAGGAAGGCACCCACTCTTCTTTAGCACCCTCCCCAAGTGAGGACTAGGCCGGAGCTCTCCTGGATCAGACTCGGACTTGGTGTGTCCTGCATCTTTGTGTGTTCTCATCAAGAACCACTAGTTGAAAGACAGAAACATTTATGTGTAAAGCACTCGTTACATTCAAAACCTACTCGGTGAGTGCCGCTGCAAAGACAAAGCAAAACAGCCACGGAAACCGCCTCCCACTTCAACCAAAGTCAGGAGTCATCCCAGGCCTTTACACTACTTTGCAGGTGGCCCCCAGGCAGAGTACGGACAGCACCCACGCCTGGCCAACCGGCAGGGACAGGCCTGGACCAGCAGCTTACACCTGGCGGCGTCTGCCCCCGAGGCAGACACCGCCCGCCCTACGCCCCCGCAGCGCCCAGGATGGGGGAGGCGGACCAGTGGTCATAGGACGCAGACGGCAGGGTCTGGGGACCTATGGCCGTCCAGACCCCCTGATCCTTTTGCTTCTGGCTGCTGCTCTCCAAGATCTGACCCGGCAGATTCTCAAGGAGTTTCATCCTCCCTTCCCGGTTGGCTGAAGTGGATCCCGCAGCCGCCATCCCCACCCCCTTCGCAAAGGAGAACGTCTGAAATGTTGAAAAGGAAGGCGCCGCTGGGAATGGCCGGCGTACACAGACACACGCGGGAGCCCAAGTTTCAAACGAGACCCTGTCCTCCCGCCCCGGCCGGTTGATCGCCAGGCGTCGCCTTCTGCCGCCTCTCTAGCCCAGAAAGTTCCCGGCGGCCCGGCCGCGCCGCCACCCACGCCGGTCCCGGCGCTCACCTGCTGCAGCACTTTGTCCAGCGACTCGGCCCGCGCCAGGCTGTCCGCGCTCAGGCCGCTCGCCTCGCGGCACTGCGGGCTCAGCGCGACCGCCTCGGCTCGAACCAGCGACTTGTGCAGCGTTCCCACCTGCGACCGGTGATGAAATCGATCAGCCGCCGTGCCCCTTGGGCCCTGAGGTTTCCTGGCGACTCCTCTACCTATTTTCTAGCTTACCTGGCAACTTCGTGGCTCCACCACTTGCCACACTAGGAGAATTAAGTCAGTCTCATCGGAGCCCAGATCCGGCCCCAGAGCACCGGCCGTAGCCCCGAATAACACAACCAGAGATCCTGACCCTGGACTAGGGTCGGCGGCAGAGTCTATAGAGGCGTCTGGAACCGGGGGCGGCGGCGGCGGCGGCGGCGGCGGCGGCGGCGGCGGCGTCATGGCCGCGGAGGAAGGGGGCGCTCGGCCACACACGCGGACCGACGAGGCGCACGCACGCACCGTCGGACGGCGAACTCGGATGAGCTTGGGCGGGACGCGGCGCGTTAGGGGTGGCACCTGCGGCCCCGGCTGGGGCAGTGGGCGCAGCTGTGACCCGCCCGCAGCGCCTGGCGGGGCGGATGCCGGCCTCCCGCTCTCTCCCCGAGTTACCTGGCGGCTCCGCGGGCCACGTGACCGGGGCGGCCCGGGGATCCTTGGGGGAGGGCCAAAACCCAGCCCAGGATTTAAGGACTCTCCCTCCCAGCCGCGGAACGCGCTTGGAACTCGCGTCCCACTTCCTGGTCTGGTCCGGAGCGATTCCTGGAGCGAACCCGGTCTTCTCCCCCTCTTCTCTTGCGGGGACTGTGGGACCTCTGCAAAAGGACACCCAAGACCAGGGGCCTTCTCCAGTTCGTCAGGGTCACATCGGACCTGTAGAAGCCACCAGGAGGCAGTCTAGGGAATGTGAGGGCCACGACGGCCAGCTCGGGGCTGATGGAAGTCACTAAGCGTCTGAGGAGACGGTGAGAATTACCAGGCGTCTCCCAGAGGCCTATGGAAGAGATCATCAGCTGTCGGTTGGAGGAGAGAGGGCGGCAGAGATCTGGGGACCTTAGAGCTGTGGGCGGTCACCGGAGATCAGAGGGAAGAACTTGTCCGCACAGGTGCCAGGGCCGGCCCCAACCTGGGTGAGTGAAGTGCCGCGGGGCAGAGCGCGGTTTACTGTGGGCAGGAGTGCGCCAGCCTTGACGTTAAGAAAGGAACCCGAGGAGCCATCTCTTCAGAGCCGCGAGAGCTGCAGTCTAGAGAAGCCTGAGCGGGATGGTGGCGGCCTGGAGCCTCAGCCCTACCCCAGGTGGGAGCGCCTTCCGGTTTCTGTCGCTGTCGACCGGCCGCTTCCCTCGTGAAGTGAGTTTGCAGGCGACGGAGCCATCAGCCGTTCTCCCATCAGAGAGGCAGCAACCCAATCCCGAATACTCGCCCTTTTGCCCCTGGCAGCTTGATGAGACTCCCTTGGGCGCGTTTCCAGAATTATGTTCCCAAATTCTCCTATTTTATGTGGCCTAGAGACTGGTAATTCGGCGGGAAAAGGGGCCTCCAACCTGGGGAAAGAGGACATGAGACTGCCAAACTCGATGTGAGTCTGAGGCTAAAGTCGCACCTACTAGGTTCGAAAAGAAGGGCACTACACCCGGACCTATGGACCGGAGAGCATAAGACCTGGCAGGCTCTGGGAAAGGGCCGCAGCGTGGAGTCAGAGACCTTGCCATACAGCGGCGTCCGGGACGGAAGTGACTCACACCGGGGCACGACCATCAGGAGAGCATGGGAGGTGGCCCTCTAGTCCAGGCCTGCCAGCACTTTCCCTGGCCTAGAGAACCCCTCTCCAGACTGTCAACATCAGCGACAGCCCGAGGGTCTTGCCCCTTCTACCCCCAGCACTAAGCAGTCCGGCATGGGGGGAGGGGAGAAGGTTGCTTTTCTGCCCCGCCTCCAATAAGCCTGGAATGTCAAATATTTACTCGCAAGGCTGGGCGTAGCCACTGGGTAGATCCCACTCCAGCGCGCCTGTGCCACTCAGCCAACTTCCCCTCACCTGTCTCGAAGACCTCCAACAACCACCTGGTTCCTAAAACTCCCTTAGTATTGCAGTGTTGCAGCCCATCTGCGCTTCCACTCCTACAGGACAGCCTCAGCGCCCAGGTCAGGCTTTCCTGGCACTCAGTGTGCTCCACCTACCACCCTTATTCATTGAACCTCTAAGCCTTCGAGGTAAATCCTTTCCTGTCTTTGATCAATGCTTGTCTGGATATCCATCATCCAGAGAGCCTCTGTCGAGAATGACAATCTATTGTGGCACCCCTGGTTGTCCTTGCCTCATTCCCACTGGAAAGGCACATGTCCCGATCTTGGCTGGATGGGGGCCCCACAGTACCAGTATAGGGCCCCAAGACAGTACTTGGACTTCTTGAAGATGAACGTCATTCCAATATTGTGGGGTACCTCCTTTGCTGAGTTCCACACTTTTTTTTTTTTAACGAGCTCTTGGTAGCCCTATTACAAAACAATTTGTGAGGCTGGGCATGGTGTCACATGCCTGTAATCCAGGCATATTGGAGGCTGAGGCAAGAGGATCACTGAGAGTTCGAGACCAACCTGGGCTGCAAATTAAGCTCAACGTCAGGCTGAGCTGCAGTGAAACCCTGTCTCAGACAAAAACGTGTGCCGCTCTGCATATAACCAACATAATATCACAATTCATTATTCATTGTCTCTTCAAACATCTGATTCTTAGGAACAGACTGACCCCCAGTGAATGCCTGACACTCAACAAATGGTCCTAGCCGGGCGTGGTGGCGCATGCCTGTAATCCCAGCACTCGGGAGGCTGAGGCAGGAGGATTGTTGTGAGTTCGAGACCAGCCTGAGCTACAAAGTGAGCTTAAGGCCAGCCTGAACTGTATAGTGAGACCCTGTCTCAAAAAGACAAAAAAAAAAAAAAAAAAAATGGTCCTGCTGCTCTTACCTTTCCACATTCTCCAGCAATAAGCCCCGCTGGACTATTGGGCCTGTGAAGTAACGAGTAGGGTACATCTGTGGGTTTTCCTCCCTTCATAACTGGCCTTTGCTTTTCCTCTTCATTTTTGCCCTTCAAGCTATGCCCCTCAGTGGGCGTGGTGGTGCACACATGTCACCCTAGCGCTCATCAGGTAGGAGGATCACTGATTTCTATTTCAAGGCCAGCCTGAATTACAAGAGACCATCTCAAATCTCAAAAACAGCTCCCTGGGTAGCAGGGATCCCTTCTGTAGTTGAAAATTTCTGTACTTCATTGACAAATGTCCCCTTCCCCCAACCAGCTTCTCACTTCCTTCTAGACTTGGAGCATGAATAAGAGATACAAAGATAAGCTCAGTGGGCCAGCCTAAGGCCTGAAGCCTTTTCCGTTGGGGCTGGATTCCTAAAGGTAGTCAGGCACTGGATAGGGGCCCTCCAGCAACCTGGGTGAAAAGGTGCTATCTTCCTTCCCTTTGGGGCCCACAATTCCCCAGTAGAACGAGATTCCACACTGGGCTACTTCAGTGCCCCACACTGCCTGGGACAGACCTATCCACCTCTCCTTAGCGGCTACCAGCTGGCCTCACTGCTGCTGCTTCAGAGACTCCGGAGTAGCTGCTCTGCTCCTTCCTGCACCTACCCTACCATGGTTTCCTAGTTCTACATCTTTGCAGGATCACCACTCTGTACCCACCAGAGGGCGCGCTGGCTCTGAATAGCACCTGGTGGAGAAGCTCTGCGTGGGAATAACTCTGCCCCCGCAGGTGGCCAGGACACCTGGATAGAGAAGAGACAAGATTGCCTTCCCTGCTCTCCTCCAAGTGGCTGCCCTCTGGACTTAGAATATAGCTCCTTGAACGATGGCTGAGTGTTAAGGTTTGATCCAGGATCCTCAGTCTATCCTGTTCTCACCCTCCCTGCCCAACTGTCTCTTGGACATATTGTTGTGGTTTTTGATATCTTGGGGCTGATGGAACGCTCACCTACCCATCTATCCCTTTGATAAAGGGGGAAAATGATTTCAGCTGATGATCTCCAAATGATATAGGGGAAAAAAATGAAGCACCCTACTTGAAAGTTACTTGCAATGAGTTTGTCTTCTCTGAAACCAAAGAATGAAGTTTAGGAACAGGTTATGGGCAGAATATATTTGTGGGGGGGGGGAGAAAGATCCTATCCTAGAGAGGAACAGCGGGGGCCTGAGCGGGTTGTCCTCAGGAAGCTGTCTCTTCCAGGGATTTTTATAGTGTAAAACCACATGGTGAGGTGGGTCTAAGGTGGTAGAGAACATGGAAACTCGCTTAGGTGGGCATGAGGTGGGACAAAACCATGGTCAACCAATGAGATTATAAGCACCATTGCTCAGGTAAAATTGATCAAATCTAGTACCAAATGGAGAAGCAAATGGGCATGAATGTGGGACAGGGTCCCTTCCTGTTGGGGGTTGTGTCAGTAACTTTAGGGCTCTTTCAGGGTGATTGACACCTGTTTAGAATATCAATCACTGATGCCAATCCCTAGGGAAGTATGTAGCTGTATTTGTTTACTCTTTTGTCTTCAGGTCTGTCCCAAAACAGGAGTGTCTGCCTCTTCCCAAGTTGTAAAGTCAAGGCCGGTCAAATAGTTCAGTAGTTAGGGCCAGGGAGATGGCTTAGTGGAATAAGCACTTTCCAGGCAAGCACAAGAGCCCTGGTTCCGTTAAAAAAAGAAAAAAAAAAAAAAAAAAAAAAAAAGTTCGGTAGATTGAAGCACCTGCCAGCAGGTTCTGGAACCGGGGGTTCAGTTCAATCCCCTTAAATTATTTGTAATTTAAGCTCATTTTGTGTTTCGATCACATTTTGTTTCAACCTAAGAGTATGGGCCTGCCCTACCGGCCCCACCCCTGGGCGCGGAGATGGCAATTGAGAATGGACCTGGTGTCCCACACCAGTAATCCCAGCTCTTGGGAGGCTGTAAACAGGTGGATCACTACGAGTCCAATCTAGTAGTAAGATCCTAAACACCCTGTAGACCCTTCCCTAAAATACAAGAAAAAAAAAAAACACAAAGTTGCAAAGTCACCTTGTCTTTCATATTGTCCTTGGCAGCCTGGGCCTCTCTATGACTGCCTATAATATTTCTATCTAATTCCTATCTAATTCAGCTATTTACAACAACACCTTTATTGTCCTAATAAACTACTTACCTGGATTCTTCCTCTGGACAGCCTGCCTTGATGCCTAGGCCAGGTCAGATGCTGTGTTCTGGTCTCCTTGCTCCAGGGTTCTGGGTTGGATTATTGATTAAATCAGACTTTGGACAGGACTCCAAGGAGAGAAGAGTGGAGGTGTTACTGGACTGGATCTAAGAAGTCCCAGAACCTGAAATAAGACCTTTTTGGGGGGGGGGGGACTGGGGATTGAACTCAGGACCCTGCGCTCAGGCAAGTACATGTTCTACTGAGCTATTTCCCTGGCCCCAGGCTGGCACTAAACTAGTGTCCCT
>PVKA01029213.1:0-28536 GCA_004027165.1 Ctenomys sociabilis | reverse complement strand
CTGATAATTTTCCTCTCTTGAATTTCTTACAACTTCTTAGTTATTTTTTTAAATGAAACTTATACATTTATATCTTGTAATCTGAAAAGCTAATTTGAAAATAGCATCATGTAATGCAGCAACCACTGTTGGATTCCTATTACTTTGCTTAGTGAAATCTTGTATCATGTATAATGCTGTTTTCTTCTATCATTATTTTGTATTCTTTAAAAATAATAATAAAAAGTACAAGCAAAAAAAATAAAACAAAATGAAAAAAAGAGATATTAAACTTTAAGTCCTTACAGAATATGAAGAAATTTTTAAAAACAAAATAGGAATGAATATTTATATATATTTACACAGAAACTTAGAAATCTATCCATATACTGCATTGTAGCAGGTCTGTTCTGTGACTTTTTCCCCTGTCTTATTTTCATTTATTACCCTTTATTTAAAAAATATTTATTTGAAAGACAGTACAGTAATACCTAATACCTGGTATGTCATGACAAGAAGTATGTAGTTAGAAGACCAGAATGATAGGCATTCCAAGCATGACCCTTCTATTACACATTGCTATCTTCAGTGCAGTTGCTTGGGTCACAGGTATCAGCATGTATAGTTAGTCAGGGTCAGAATCCTACCAATTAACTGGTAGTTTCAAAAATTGCTGATGAGGGGCCGGGGAGATGGCTCAGTGGAATAAGTGATTCTTTGGCAAGTGCAAGGGCCACTATTCAATCCCTGGTTCTGGAAAAAAAATCCCCCATTCCAAAAAATAAAAAGTACATAACACTTAATGGAAAAAAAAAAAAAAGTATTTATACATACTGGAGTACCACTCTGCCATAACATTTGTAGAAAAATACAGTTACCTCAAAAACTGCTGATGTTTCTCAGGATCATTGTCTTACCTATTAGTGCATATAAATGTATGGTTTTGCCCCTGTCATGTTTCTCAGCTTTTCTCCTTGCCCTCTTCTCATTGTCTAATCCTCAAGTTCTCGCTTTCCTTTTAATTGTGTTATACCTTTCTATTTTAATTCTTCTTTTGAGTTCTTATACTAGGGAGACCATATGATATTTGCACATGTGGGTCTGGTTTATTTTGCTTATAAGTAAGTCTTCAAGTGGCATACACTTAAATCTGAAGTTTTCAATTTTATCATTCTTTATAGCTGAGTAATGCTCCATTGTATAAAAATACCACATCTTTTTCAACCATTGCTCATATGACAGGCACCTTGGTCATTTCCAAGATTTGGCTATCACAAATTGTGCTGCTATAAACATAGGTACATATATATCACTATGATATGACGTTTTCAGTTCCTCTGGGAAAATTCCCAGTAGGGGGATAGCTGACTTGAATACGATTTCCAGTCCTGGTTTTTAAAGGAGTCTCCACACTGATTTCCATAGTGGTTGCACCAGGCTACATTCCCACTAGCAGTGCAGAAGTGTTCCCTTTTCCCCACAGCCTCGGCAACATTTGTTGTCGGTTGATTTCCTTATGGTAGCCATTCTTTCTGGGGTGAGATGCTATCTCGGTGTTGTTTTTATTTGCATTTCATGGATGGCTAGCGATGTGGAGCATTTTTTCATATATTTATATACTTCTTTAATTTTGTCCTCTGAGAAGTGTGTGTTCATCTGGAATGTCCATTTCTGGATTGGGTCTTTTTTTTTTTTGGATTAGGTCTTTAAATTTAGGGGCCCTAATTTTTTTTAGTTCATTATAAATTCTAGAGTGCAGACCTTTGTCTGAGTGCTTATGAGTTAGAATTTTTTCAAAATTTGTGGATTGTCTTTTCACTTTGTGGGTAATTTCTTTTGATGTGTAAACACTTCTCAGTAAGAGGTGGTCCCATTCTTTCAAGTGTTTCCTGTGCAGTTTGATTTTTGTTCATGAACTCTTTGCCTACCCCTATGTCTTCAAGAGTTCCTCCTACTTTCTCTTTGGAGATTGAGTGATTCTGTTTTAATGTTTAAATCTTTAATCCATTTTGACTTTAGCTTAGTGCATGGTGATAGACCTGGGTCCAGTTTTAGTTTTTGGCATGTGGAGAGCCAGTGTTTCCAGCAGCATTTGGTAAAGAGGCTATCTCTCTTACAGTAAGTGAGTTTGGCCCCTTTGTCAATGATCAAGTGGTTGACTGTATTCATAGAGACCTCTGCATCTTCTAGTCTATTCCATTGGTCCTCAGGTCTATTTTGTTGCCAATACCATGCTGATTTTATCACAGTGGCTTTGTAGTATAATTTCAAATCAGGAATGGTGATGCCTCCTGCCTTGTCTGTGTTGGCCAGGATTGCCTTTGCCATTCTAGGTCTTTGCTGGTTCCAAATAAATTTTAGGAATGATTTCTCTAGGTCTGGGAGGTGTGTTGGTGGTAGTTTGACAGGTAGTTTTGATAGTATGGCCATCTTCACAATGTTGGTTCTTCCTATCCAGGAGCATTTTCCATTTTCTGAAATCCTCTACAATCTTTTTTCAGAGTACTATAATTTTCCGTGAAAAGATCTTTGACTTCTTTAGTTAGATGCATTCAAAGGTATTTCATTTTCCATGATGCTATTGTAAAAGGTATTGTTTCTCTAATTTCTCTCTCAGTGTGTTTGTTATCTGTGTAGAGAAATGCTATTGACTTTTGGGTACTGACTTTGTATATTGCTATGCTACTGAATTTGTGTATCAATTCTAGTAGCTTGTTGGTGGAGTTTTTTGGGTCTTCCAAGTAGAATACCATGTCATCTGCAAATAATGATGATTTAACTTTTTCTTTACCTATTTGTATTCCTTTTATTTCTCTCTCTTGTGCAATGGCTCTAGCTAATGATTTCAATTTTTTCCCCATTTAGAATTGTATTAGCCAATTGGGTTGTCATAGGTGGCTTTTATCAAGTTGGAGTAGAGGCCTTCTATGCCAATTTTCTGTAGGACTTTGAACATGAATTTTCTGTTGGACTTTGTCAAAAGCCTTTTCTGCATCAATTGAGATGATTATGTGGTGTTTAGATTTCAGTCTATTAATATAGTGTATTACATTTATAGATTTGTGAATATTGAACCATCTTTACATCCCTGGTCATGGTGTATGATCTTTTTGATGGTTTGCTGTATTCTATTTGCTAGGATTTTATTGAGGGTTTTTGCATCTATGTTCATGAGGGAGATTGGCCTGTAGTTTTGTTTTTTTAGTTGTGCCTTTCCTTGGTTTTGGTATCAGTATAATACTTGCCTCCAGGAATGAATTTGGGAGAACTATTTCCTTTTCAATTTATTGAAGAGTCTGTGGAGTGTAGGGATTATATCTTCTGTAAATTTCTTGTAGAATTCAGCTGTGAATCCATCAGGACCTGGACTTTTCTTTATGGGTAGCCTTTTTATTACATTTTGTATTTTGTTGGCTGTTATTGGCTTATTGAGAGTCGTTCTATCTTCTTGATTCAGTTTTGGTAATTTGCGCCTTTCTAGGAATCTGTCCGGTTCTTCTGTGTCTCCTATTCTGTGAGCGTAAAGATTCTTGAAGTAGCTATTGATAATCTTCTGAATTTCTGCTGGGTCTGTGGTGATTCCACCCTTTTCATGCCTTATTACTTGTATTTGAATTTTTTCTTTTCTTTTTTTGATGAGCTTAGCTCAGGGCTTATCAATTTCATTTAGTCTTTCAAAGAACCAGCTTTTTGATTCATTGATTCTTTGAACTGTTTTCTTCATCTCAATTGAGTTAATTTCTGCTGTAATGTTTATGATTTCTTTCTGTCTTTGGGCTCTGGGTTTGGTTTCCTCTTCCTTTTCTAGATATTGGAGGTGTAGCATTAGTGTGTTTATTTGTTCCCATTCTGTTTACCTAATGTGTAAGTTCGTAGCTATGATTTTCCCTCTGAGAACTGCTTTCATCGCATCCCATAAATTCTGGTAAGTTGTGCTTGAAAACCCATTGATTGCTGAGTAGGCTGTTGTTTAATTTCCATGTATTTAGGGTGTTTTTCTGGTTTCTTTTGTCATTTATTTCATTTCATTGCACTGTGGTCAGATAATATGCATGGGATAATTTCTTAAGTATAATTGCATATACTTAAGCATGACCTATCGACAGTATGTGATCTATTTTGGAAAATGACCTGTGTGCATCTGAAAAAATGCACACTCTGTATATGTCCACCAAGTTCATTTGTTCCAGGCTCTGGTTCAGTTCTGCTGCTTCTTTCCTAATTTTTTGTCTGGTTGACTTGTTTTTGTAGGGTAAGAGGGTGTTTAGGTCTCCTGTTAAGATTGTGGTATTAGATATTAGCTTTTTCATGTCCATTAAGATTTGTCTTACGTAGTTAGGTGCTCCCGTGTTTGTTGCATACATGTTTATGAGTGTTACCTCTTCCTCTTGAATTTTTCCCCTAACCAGTATATAGTGGCCTTCTTTATTTCATTGATCATTCTTGGTTGAAGTTGAGGCTGTCTGAGAACAGGATTGTTACCCCTGCTTTTTTCTGAGGTGCTGGCACACGAAGTATTGTTTCCCATCCTTTGACAGTCAACCTATGAATTTTTTTATGAGTTAGGTGTTTTTCTTGTATACAACATATTGTTGGATTTTTCTCTTAATTGGTGAATTGAGTCCATTTACATTGATGGTTGTAATTGGGAGGTGTTGACTTATGATTGACATGTTATTTACCTGTTGTTGTTTAGTCCTTTTTTGTCCTGTGTTTAATTGTTTGCTCTATTTTGTGGGTTCCTTCTGTTCTTGTTGGTGGAGTTCTGATCATTTTGTTCCCTCTCTATAACTTCTTTCAGTAGTCTGTGTAGGGTTGGCTTTGTCATCATGAAATTCTTTAGTTTTTCTTTGTCACGAAAGTATTTCACTTCTCCATCAAACTTGATATTGGATTATTTAGAATTTTTATATCTTTTTGATTCAGTTTTCTGTTCATTTCTTCTGTGGTTTTCATCTTATTAAAGTACAGGTTTTCAAATTAGGTGTTAATGATCTTCTGGATTTCTGCATGATTCATTTTGATTTTTATCATTTTCATTCATAATTGAATTTGAGTTCTTTTTTTTTTTTTTCTCTTTTTAAAATGTATTTGATTGTTACAGGGTCTCACTATGCAGCTTGGACTCATGGTGATCCTTCTGCTTTTAGCCTCCTCAGTGCTGGGATTATAGGTGTGTACCACTATTCCTGGACTCTGGCATGTGGTGCTGGGGATCAAACCTTGGTCCCTGTGTTTTCTTAAGCTTGCCTAAACAGGCACTTTAATCAGCTGAGCTATCTCATGGGCCCCTTTTCTCTTTTTCTGATAAGGTTGGTTAAAGATTTTCCAAATTCATTCAGGCTTTCAAATAACCAACTCTGATTTATTGATTTTTTAAATTGTATTTTTAGTCTCCATTGAGTTACTTTTTTCCTCTGATCTTTGTAATTCCTACTTCATATGCATTTTGGTTTTAACTTGCCCTTCTTTTTCTAGATGCTTGAAGTTCATTAGGTGGCTTATTTGAGCTTACTCTGTTTTCCTTATATGGGAACTCACCACTATAAATTTTCCTCATAGGACTCCTTGTATTGAGTCTCAGAAGATCCAAAATGTTGCATTGCCATTATCATTTAATTGTAGAAACTGCTTAATTTTACAAAAATTCATCTATGACTCATTCAGGAGGATGTTATTTAATTTCCATGCATTTATGGAAACTTTTTTGATTTCTTCTGCCATTGATTTCCATTTTCATTGTACTATGATCTGATAATATCCATAGGGTAATTTTAATTCTTTTGCATTTACTTAAGCAGGTTCTATGAGATAGTATGTCTTCTATTTTGGAGACTCCTTTGTGAACCTAAGAAGAATATGTGATGCTGTGGCCTGGAATACTCTGTAGTAGCTACAAAGTCATTTTGTTCAAAAGTTTGGCTCCGTTCTGATATTTCATTGTTGATTTTTTTGATCTATTGTGGCCTTGGAGTATTGGGTTCCCATTACAATTGTGTTAGTGCTTATTTAATTTTTCATGTCTCTTGATGTTTTGTAGTTTTGTTCCCTGGTATTTGCTGCATATGTATTTGATTGTTATCTCTTTCTCTTGGATCATTCCCTTAATGAGGATGTAATGACCTTTTTAAAAAATCTTTTGGCCAGTCTTGCGTGGAAATCCACTTTGTCTTCAAATAGGAGAGCTACCCTGTTTTTTTCTTTCACAGGAGGTTTTCTTTTTCATCTTTTGACTTTCAGACCATGAATTTCTTTTTGAGTTAAATGTGCAGAAAAGAGAATGGGCCATAGGGAATAATAGAATTTCTACCATTAGTAGAGCTTCCTACTGCTTATCATTTAAGGAATCTAATTTTCTTTCTCCTTTGTTAACATACCTTCTTTTTTTAACGTACCTTCTGACCAAACATGAAAAGAAGGCAAAAAGCAGCCCAAAGTTTTCTGCAAATGTTATAAAATGGCATCAGCTATAAATGTCAAATAATGATCTAAATAAATGTCATTCATTCAACAAAAAATGTGTTTCTTGTATGCTATATATAGTTGGATCTTGCTTCTTGATCCATTCTACCAGTCTTTCCTTTGATTGTTGAATCAAGACCACTAACACTGATTTATAACTACTATGTTTTGGCTTATTCTTATGATGTTGTTTTCCTGTTGTTGGTTCTCCATTTCCCCCCTCTATTTAATTGCTTGCTTTGCCTAGATTTATTCTGTTTGGGCTCATGGACCTGTAATTCTAGTTTTTCTTTTCAGAATATCCTTTAGGATGTTTTAGAGTGGTGGTTTGGTGGTCACGAATTTCTTCAGGTACTCTTTGCCATGGCAGTATCTTATTTTTCCATCAATTTTTAAAGATTGTTTACATCAATCTGAGTTGGAGGTTGTTTTACAACTTGAAATACTTCATTCCAAACTCTCTTTGACTTCAGAGTTTGTGTTAAGTAGTGTGGTATGATTCTGATGAGCTTTCCTTTATAGGTGATTTGTTTCTTTTCTCTAACAGTTTTAATAATCTGTTATGTTTAATTTCTGGAATCTTGACTATTATATGCCTTGGTATAGATTTTTTTGATCATGGCTTATGCCTATCTTATATGTATATCAAATTATTTTTCCCAATCAGGGAGGTTTTCTGCCATTGCTTCTGTAAACAGGTTTTAATGTCCTTTTCTGGCTTTTCATTTATTTTGCTCAAACTTATGTTATTTTTTCTTCAAACTATCTAGTAGCTGCTGGATTTATTTCCTCTGGTCCTTTGCAATTTTTAAGCAGTCTTTCTTTTCATAATTACTGACCATAATCCTGACTCCTGTATTTTATAATCTGTCCTCTCATTGGATCATTCTACTGCATCTGGCAGAACTGGGGATTGAACTCAGAACCTTGTACTTGCCAGCAAGTGCTTATTCTACTGAGCTATCTCCCCAGCCTCCTGCATATACTTTTGATACAGGGAATCCTCCAGACAACACAGGGAGAAAAACTGATCTCCTAACCTAAAAGGTTCCTGGAATGAGTTCATGTTCTCTAAAACTGAAGAATGAATTTTAGGAACAAATGGAGGTTATGAGCAGAATATATTTATTGAGGGAAAGAAAGCTCCTGCCCAAGAGAAGGACTGGAGTGGGGGGCCTGAGCAGGTTGTCCCCAGGAATCTGTCTCTTCCAGGGACTTTTATACAGGAAAACCATGTGGTGCGGCGGGTCTAAGGTGGTGGAGAAGACATGGGAACTCACTTAGTTGGGCATGAGGTGAGACAAAGCTATGGTGAACCAATGAGATTACAAGCACCATCTCTCAGGTAAAATTGGTTAAATGCAGGACCAAGTGGGGAAACAAGTCAAGTAGAAAGTGGGCATGAGCCGGGCATGGTAGCGCATGCCTGTAATCCCAGCACTCGGGAGGCTGAGGCAGGAGGATTGTTGTGAGTTCGAGACCAGCCTGAGCTATAAAGTGAGCTTAAGGCTATCCTGAACTGTATAGTGAGACCCTGTCTCAAAAAGACAAAAAAAAAAAAAAAAAAAAAAAAGAGAGTGTGAATCTGAGACAGGGTCTCTTCCTGTTGGGGGTTGGGCTAGTGACTCATTTGGGCACTTTCAAGGTGACTGGAGAATATCAGTCCCTGTTGCCCATCTCTATGCAAGTGTGTAGCTATGTTTCCTCTTGGTCTTGGTCTTGAGGCGTGGTCCACATGGGGGTGTCTGTCTCTTTCAATTTGTAAAGTCACCTTGTCTTCCATTTTGTCCTTGAGGGCCTGGCCCTGTCTGATTGCCTATAATATTTCTGTCTAATTCAGCTACCTACAACATCTTCAGTGGAATTTTTAGTCTCATGTATTTATGTTTCATGTATTCTATTTCTTTCCTATGTTGGATGTTAATGCTTTAAAAAAAAATCATTTTCCTAAGCTGCTGTATTTTTTTTTTTTTATCTGAATCTGCTCTAGAGTTAACTGTGACTGTAATTATAGGTACTATCTCTGTAATTATCTGAGAAACTTTCTTTTTTTAAAAATTATTTATTTATTTGAAACAGGATCTTGCTACACGATTCACTCACAGTGGCCCTCCTGTTCCAGCCACCATACCTGCTTTCAGGGCCAGCACGGTGCGCCCAGGGTTCTGGGGCCAGTGTGGCCTGTGATACCAGGGATCAAACTGAGGACCTTGCCAGGCAGGCTCTTATGCCGCTGAGCTATCTCCCAAACCCTAAGAAACCATTTTTAATTTGATTTTTTTAGAGCCTCATTCATATATACATATACTTTATTTCTGGTTCCACTCCAGAGAGTCAAGGTTTGTGGCTTTTGCGTGATTGCACCTTATTGTCCCTTGGGTTTGCCTTTGGTGAGCTGGAAGTCTGGGGTTGCATCTTGTTTAAGTGTGTTCTCATTTTCTATTTTTTACTTAATTCTTAGGTTGATACTTGTAAATTGCTTATGTTGAATAGCTTCATTGCTAGTATTCAGAGCCCTTAGGAAGGGGCCATGGGTGTGGGGCGGCAGCATGGCACCCACCTGGCAGATGCAAAGTCCTGTGCTTGATTACCAGTACCTCTTAGGATTTGTGTCTAGTTGTCTGCACAAAGCCTCATGCAAGCATGGGGTGGTTTCTAGAGTTTGTGATTAATCCCCATGCTGGATTATGGGTGTGAGTGCTGCACCCACCCTGGGTGGGTAATCTGCATACAGTAGAAGGAAGGGGGAGAGGCTTACTAGCTGCTGCAGCTGCTGCTCCTCCCTTTGCTCTCTGCGCTTTTCTGTCATCATGAACAGCTGCCCTCTTCCATGCGCCACTCTGTCTTGGAGCCAGCTGAGTAGGGACTCGAGCCTCCACTAACTGTGCGCTAATAAACCTTTTTTTTTTTTTTTTTTTTTTTTTCTTAATTTTGGGTGTCAGGTATTTTTTCCCAGCAATGAGAAGAAAGTTCCTGAGAGAACCTCCTCCCCTAAAATAACCCTTAGAAAATGACTACTTTTCAGAGATGTATCCCATGTGTAGCTGGCTTTTGAGTTTTGAGTCTGTTGTAAGACCTTACCTCTTCTATTTATTGGGTTGAGCAGTTGCTGCCTGCTCGGAAGGTGCAAGCCACAAACAAAGACACACAGGACACTCAGTGTAAGCAAGGCTAGGGCTCCAGCAAAGAGCTGCGCCACCTTCGGTCTTTATTTTTAGGTATTGAGTCTCAGGCTTTAGGTTACTTTTGGTTCATAAAACAAGCTCTTATTGTGTGTGTCCACGATCATGAGAACCTGCTAGGCATCTGGGAACAGGACCCCAAAACAGGGTGGCCTTGAGGAGTTTCAGGTGCTCTTGGCTGCTCCTTCTGCTGTTGCAGCTTTGTTTTTTGTCCCTCCTCCCACATTCCCTGCAGGTCATTCTGTACATTTCTATGTTAACTCCTTCTTATCCCAGCATCTGCCTCTAAGGTAGTACTACCAGTAATAACAATATCATCAGACACAGTCTTAGAGAATGGCAAACTGTGGTAACTGTATTAATTTGTCATCTTTATCCTTATGAACTAGATTTGTAGTTACATAACAAAATCGAAAATGAGCCAGAACATTATGTATGGTGAATAAGCCCTCAATATGGTAATTTTCTCCTCAAGGGAGAAAATTTAAAGTGAGTTGGGGGAAAAGTAGAGAAACAGAAGAAGAGAAAGAGATTGGAAGTAAGAGTGGAGCACAAAGGATGATTATGCAAACTTTGGGAAATTGGTAGACAGGAGGGAAAGAGATAAAGAAGAAATAAAAACAAGAACAGAACAAAACAACAACAAAACTAGAAACCATGTTCACAGTCATGAAAAGAACAAACAACAAAAAAACAACATGGGCCAGTGAGGTAGCTCAGCTGACTAAAGCACCTGCTTAGGCAAGCTTAGGCAAGTGCAGGGACCGTGCTTGGGTCCCTGGCCTCACATGTCAGCCCTACACACTGGCTAGAGTCCATGTGGTGTCATATACCTGTAATCCCAGCATTGGGGAAGCTGGAAACAGGAGGATTACTATGAGTCCGAGTTGTGTAGTGATGCCCCATAACAACCAAATACATTGAAAAACAAA
The DNA here is from genome assembly GCA_004027165.1 of Ctenomys sociabilis. NCBI lineage: Eukaryota > Metazoa > Chordata > Mammalia > Rodentia > Ctenomyidae > Ctenomys > Ctenomys sociabilis. Next base: position 17,981 of record PVKA01029213.1, on the reverse strand, counting down.
ACAAAACAAAACAAAAAACAAACAACACAAAATGAAAGCAAAGACAAGAAAAGGAAAAGAAGAAAATTAAAAAAAAAATTGTCCACTTCAAAGTGTGTTTCTGCTGTCCCTGGTGGAGAGCGTGAGCAGACAAGGTCCAGATCTGAGTTGATTGCTCCTGCAAGCCAGTGACAGTTTTATGGTGAGGGAATGGGTAATCCCGAAGGAACCATTAGTTCCACTGATGTACAGGCTGGTTTCTGGCTATGAGGTTGGAACCCAATTTGTTCAGCCTTCCACACTCTGTGTACCTCTTGATGGCTTCACTGTAACACTGGGAGCTGGCAGATAGCCTGCAGCTGTTTTGAGTTCTGAGGTAAGTTGGCCCCTCTCCAAGCTGGCTACTGGCCAATTAATTGCCTTCTCCTAGGGGGCATCTGAACCCAAGTAACACACCAGCCTCTGTAGTCTTCTGTGCCCACAGCACCATTCAACAGGTGCATTTCTCTGTGGAGGCCTCTGAGGTTGCCAGTAGTTACCATTGGAACTGTAGGTTTGAGCTGCCTCTCCCATGTAGTGAGTCAGGGCTCAGGGAGAAAGTGCCACCTATCTCCTTCATTGAAATCTCTCTCTTTGTTCTCCTTGTGGGCTTTAATTCTTCAGAGCCTTGCTAGGTCCTGGAGATCCACTTTCCTCATTCTACTCTTATGTTGCCATATTCCTGGACACTAAATCTTGGAGAGATTGTTTCTCTTCTCCACACCACTCCACCATCTTCCCAGAAGTCCCCAAAAAGAAGAGTCTGTGCTTGTGGAGGGGAAAAGTATAATAGGAAAGTGGGACTCTTCAGAAAATTAATCATTTAAATGTAATTCTTCTTAAAATATCAGTAGGCATGTTTTTTGTGTAAAGTGACAAGGTGGTCCTAAAATTTACAAGGAAATACAGAGGGCCCAGAATAGCCAAGAATATTGAAAAAGATAAAAATATTTAATCCATTTGGAGTGCACACACACGATGGGGTACCTGCTGCAATATGATGGAGCCAGGACAGGTCAAGTAGAGCCTGGAGGATGGGCACACATGGTGTGACCCTGCCATGGCACACCAAGTAGACAAGGGCATGTGGTAGATTGACAACTGGTGGTCAACTTGTCACACCCAGCCAAACTGAACTAGAATGGTGGGTGTATGGGAGGTCTACCTATGGATTATTTCCAGTAGTGTAAGAGGCAGAACTGGAATAGAAGAAGCTAAGCTGTTTGGGAGCTGTTGGGAACTGTTGGTTCTCTTGGAAGACCTTGTCATGCTGGCTTTCCTGATAAACTTGGTTTTTCTCATCAGAGGAGGATCTTGGGACCTCATTGTCACTAAGAATGGCTATGGTTCACTTTGGGGGTGCTCTGGTCCTTTTCTTAAGCATCACTTCTTGGCTTCAGAGGGGAAGATGGTGCACTGCTCATTCTGGAGAAGCTTGTCATGTTGACTTTCCTGATGGGAACTCAGCTTTCCTCATTGTCTGAGGAGCTCAGGACCTCACTGTTGCTGAGGACAGCTATGGTACTTTTTGGGGGAGCTCTGGCTTTTAATTTGAACTTTGCTTCCTGGTCTCAGTTCAGATCCTTTAGCCTGCTAGCACAGATTCTTCATTTCACTGGCACAGACTTTTTAGTCTGTGGGCCTTCCCTGTGCAGATCCATGATACAGGTCTGCATGAGACATTGTCATGAGGTCTAGGCATGAAGTTGGAGGCATTTCTATGGGAGACATTTCTATGATCTCTAGGTCCTAAGCTGGACTTTTCAGGACATTACTGTGGGAGCCAGGCTCTCAGCAGGATTCTTTGGTCTTTAGTGTATGGTCAGGTTTCCTGAGCTCTCTATTTGTATACAATTCTTTGGGTGATTGATAAATAATCTTATGAAATATGTGTCCTGTATTATTTCAGTTGCAAAATGCCAAACTATAACAGGTGACACATGGCATGTCTGTCAAGATGTGCCAACTGAGAGGGACCAGAGCACAGCCCACATGTGGCGTGGTCTGAGCATATGAAGTGCCTGAGGGTAGATGATGAACGGACATGGCTTCCCGCGGGTACAGGGCCGGCTGAGGCTGAGGGTGGGAAGTAGCATGATTACAAGGGGCATGGAATCTATTTTTCACAGTGGTCCTGTTTAAAATTGGATCACAATGATGTAAAACCACTGTAAATTACTAAAAACCATCAAATTGTACACTTAAAATGCATAGATTTTATGAGATTGTATATTGTATCTGAGAAAATCTTGAAACAAGTAAAAATATGCTTGACTGGGGCAGGGAGATAGCTCGGCAGTCTAAGCACCTGCCTGGAAAGTGTAAGGACCCAAGTTTGAGCCCCAGTAGCACATGTTGTGTTGGCCCTGAAACTGCAGGTTTGCTGTGCCAACCACTGAAATGGCTTGGTGGTGCATGCCTGTAATCCCAGTGCTGGGGAGGCTGAGACAGGAGGGTCACTATGAATCTGAGCTGCATAGCGAGACCCTTACACCTCCTTATGCACCCCTCCCCCCAAATCTGCTTAACTTCTGTGAATGCTTGCTCTGGCCAATGACTGTCTTTAGCCAGGAAAATGGGGCTGGATCTGGGAGGAGATTTATAGCCCTGTGGAAGTTAGACTGGTGGTGGGAAAATCAATGCACACTCTGGATAGGGAGCAGTGCTGGGGGGAAGTGAGTGGATGGGTAGCTCTATATCCCAGCCTGCCTTCCCAGCACTACCCCAGGCAAAGGTAGAAAAGTCTGAGAATCAGAGCATAGGTGGAAATTTTATGTTATTTACACCTTGGCATAGGTGGGTTAAAAGAGTTCTGGTTACATGATGAAGTCATGCTTGACTACAGTAACACTTATGGTCTCAGGGATACTTGTGCGCGGTCATCTGCATGTTTGTGTATGTATGTACAAGCATGCTTATGCCACACATGAACTCTCCAGCTCACTCCAGGCTACATATGCATGCTCGCCAAACACTGGTTGTGGCATCTTAATATTGCTTCAGCTTCACTGGAGTAGAGGCTTATACTCTCCCAGACTGTGTGGAATCCTCAGTGCCCAGGACAGCAGTGAATATTCATAACAGAGCAGTTGCTCATTGTATTCACACTTCCATATCCATCCCTTCAAATGTATGCTGCTTCCCACAAATACTTGTTAGCTGAACACCGTCCTTCAGGAAATTTTGGGAGGCTGTATCAGAAATCTCAGTCCAGCTTGGAGAAAAAAAAAACACACAGTGGGATAAAGGGGAGAAATGTAAAGAATTATTAAACATGAGGTGATGCTAAACCTTGAGGACACCCTCTAGGATCCTCAGGGCTGACTCACAGAACTCAGGCAGCATGCACTGTGAAGAGGCCCCAGCCTCACGGCAGAAGTAGCCAGGCCCCCTGTGAGCCAAGAGGTCCACTGGGCTGGCCAGACTGCTGCTGCACTTGGGACAAGCATGGCCAGCTCTAGGGTAGGTGCACATGGAGGGGTGTAGTTTCAGGGGGATCCAGGCGACCAGGGTGGGACTCGCTTTCTGTGAAATGTGTCGCAGAAAGACTATCACAAGGTCAAGGTGCAGGGGATGACGTCAAGGGCTCCCAGCAGAGACAGAGTTCCCAGGCATCTGTATGTCACACCCTGACTAGTATTCTCCCTCTTTAGCCCCATGTCTTCCCACTCCTGCACCCTTTACCCAGGAGCTTGCCATGCCCTCTTCCAAAGAGAAATGCTCAGGGAACTGAACCCCTTCACACACAGCACATGCTGGTATGCTCAGGGCAGGGTGACACGTAAGTGGCAGCAGGAGAGGGGAGTCCTGGGTCTTTCCAGCTTGAGGTTCTTTGTACAAATGAGGGTACTCATAGCTGATCCCAAAGACCCTCTGGAGTCCTTGGCAGGTGCAGTTGATAATTGTTTTTTCCCCATCATAGGGCAGAGCAAGACCTAGACCTGGAGACCTGATTGAGATTTTCCGAGTTGGCTATGAGCACTGGGCCATCTATGTGGAAGATGACTGTGTGGTCCATCTGGCTTCCCCGAGTAAGAGTGGCTGCCCCGTTGAAATCGTGACACTGGAGTTAGCACAGTTAGTGCAGGTGGTCAGTCATTGTTTTCCTCGGCTGCACCCGGAAGCTTGCCTGGCCCTTTGCTTACTATGGGGCAGAGCTTGGGCTCTGCTCACTGGTGGCCACTGATTATAAGCCTTAAGAGTGGTGCTAGTGCAGTGTACCCTCTATATCCCTTATATTCTCCTTTAAAATACAAATTTAGGAATGTGAGCCTCCATTTTGTGTTGACAGTGGGCCAGTATTCTTCATATCAGATGTGATTTAAAATATGATACATATTTAAATTAAAATATTTTTTTTTCAGTGAAAGACGTTACCATGAGTCTCTCCCAGAATCCCCCCACTTGTGTCAGACACACACATCCCATTTTTCTCACTGTTTTCTGCAGCAGCTCTGGGGTCCTCTTTCTGGAGTGTCTTTAGCTGAGCTGTTTCAGCTGCCTCGATGTCCTGAATTCATTCGAAATGTATCCCTTTTGTGGTCATTTTGACTGTAGGGGACAGGCAGACACCACAGGGTGCCAGAACTGGACAATAACAGGATGAGGATGCAGAGTCATATTTTTGTGAGTCTGCCTTCCTTAGGATGGCACTTGACAGCAATATTCATTGTATTTTTGATCAGTCTTATGAAGACATTGAGGAAAAAGGACCTCCAGAGTTGCTCAGGAAGAGGGAAGCGCATGGGATGAGCATGTGTGAAGCAAGGGGAGTATTTTGAGGGGATCCATGGCAATGTGTCTCTTAATGCAATAAGATTTAAAAACAGTTAATTACCTTTTTGATTACCCCTTGCATTTCTGAAGGCACCCCCAGAGTAGGGTGCAGGTAAATACTTATGTGTCACTTAATTTTGTCCCTAAATGCTGCCCCTGGCTTCCTGGTCACCTCTGTCATCTGCAGCCCTGCCCTATCTTTCTGCTGTCCTGGCATGCTCAGGGCTGCTGCCCTTGTGCACATGCACTTATTTCACTTTTCATGATGGCATGAACACCGGCTCAGACTGAGCTCATGGTTGATTGTTTTGGTGGAGATTTGATGGGAGCAAGTGGTGTTAGTAGGAAAAGGTTACAAAAGAGTGTGGAACAGTTTGCCTAAGATTGGAAACCCAGACCCATGGTTTCAGTGGCTACTTTGGAGGACAGGATAGGCCGAAGGGAGAACTGTTCTCTGCTGCTGTTTGAATTTCATGTCTTACTGAACAGGACCACAGGAGGACATAGCACAGAAAACTTCTAGCTTGCTTGCAGCTGTCTTCCTCAGCGAAGGCCTGACCTTTGACCCTTACTGGGACTTGTTCAGAGTCAGTTTATTTCTTTCTTTTTTTCCCCCCACAATTATATGATTTTATTGACACTTGACAAGTGGCCTAAATAAAAAAGACTGATTCTGTCTGTAAGTCTCTTTACTGACAATAGGCATGAGGCAGTGTCATTCTTAGGGTTGAACCAGTTACTGAAATTCACTTAAGCAGCTTGAGGGCAGTGTTGAAGGAGTCCAGCTTTTCACATGACTTCAGCCATCACTGCTGTACGTTGGCAGGTGCTGCCATGCTACAGCCCCGGGCTGATGGAGCACAGACCAGAGCACTGCGTCTGCCACAGTGAGCTCATTCCTGACCAGCCAAGGCTCTTCCCCAGAACAGAGTTCATGGGGCTGCTTTTTCTTTACTACTCCCCTCTTTTAGCTGAAAAATAGTGATATCTACCCATCTACCTATGAGGGTTAAGGTCACAACATTATGCTTCTGGCCGAAGAGAGAGAACAAGAAATGTGCAATGTTCCCTTCTTCGATGGGGCATATCATCTGTGCACTGAACTTCATCTGAGTCTTGGGCATATTCTTCCAAATTAAGGTAAAACCTAGCTGATACTCATGATGGGCCTGTTTTCTAGTCTGTTCCCCAAAGCACTTGAGAAGGTTCTCAGGCACACTCTTGACAGATGAATGCATATGGACCGTTGACGAGACCCTGTAGTGCTTACAGAGCAGCCTGTGCAGCACAAGCAGGGAGAGGGGAGGTGAGGCTGGGTTTGCATTAATCACAGTGTTTTTCAGTGCCTTATAATCCTTTCCAAGCACTGAATTCAAGTCCAACGCATTGGTCATCAGAGCACTGCGCTCATCTGCTTGGATGATGTTGGTTACATCCATATCGGCATCAGGGGTGTGAATCATTTTGGAGAGACCATCAACTGCAGTTTTCAACTCATATAAATGTTTTAAAATATCTACTTGGCGGGACTTGAGAGCTTGCAGAGAGGAGTCTAATGCTTCCTGCACGTGGCCCGCATGGGGTGCAGAGCTGCTGGTCTAGCGGTGCACACTGGGCAGCCTGTACATGTGGGCAGGGTGCTCTACACTCAGTGACGCGCCACCCCCATGGTAGGGCTTTACCTGGTACATTGGCATCACAGGAAGCAAAGGAAGGAAGGAAGGTGGTGACTGTGGGTCACGTACACTCACAAAGCACCCAGAAACCACACACAACCACCATGGACCACGGCCACTTTTCTTTGTGACACTAGCTACTGGCCCAGAGTCAGTTTCTTATCTTCTGCCTTCTGGGCCTCATCCACTTTGGCCCCTTTTGTCAAAATTCATCAGTACCTCTCCTTTCCAGGCTAAGTCCAGTAGTTTTCTTCTTGTGAAACCAAAGATATCTTTAACTGTTATGACCCCGCATCAGATGCTCTTATAAAGATCAGTTCTGTCATTTCTGCTCCCAAATGTTGAGTTGCCTGCTGAAAAAGAGCAGGTTTTCTTGAAAATCATCATAGTCTTGGAAAAGTTACACAGAGAAAGGCACACATATTTGCATAGAAGAAAAAAATGTTGTAAAAATTGGTACAATAATGGTGGATATTTGCCTCAGTTATTCTTTCATTACTGGGACAAATTCCTGATACCCAAAATGAAGGAAGAAAAGGTTTATTTGGCTCACAGTCAGTGGAAGTTTCGGTTCCTCTTAGCCGGCTCCAAGGCAGAGGGGCACATGGCAGAGAGCAGCTTTTCGTGGCAGCGGCAAAGAGTAAAAGCACAACGGAGGCAGCAGCAATGGCAGTGGAGGACATGTCTGTCTCTCTGCCTCTTGTGTTGCACTCAGGCTGTCTGCCCCAGGCTGGGTACAGCACTCACACCCACAATCCCAGAAGTACTCAGCTCCTAGTCTTGGATCATGAATTAATCACAAACTGTAGAGCTGTGCCTCAATGACTGCATGAGGCTTTGGGGGGACAAATACACATAGACCATAATATTGTGGACTACGATATGATCTTCCCGTACATGTGTACTGTGTTAACCAGCCTTCCTTTCGTTGGGGTCACGATACTGAACACCCACAGATTGGCAGAGAAGAGGGCTGACTTGGCTCATGCTCACAGGGCTCAGTCCAGGGCCAGCCTTCAGCAGGGGAATATCGTGGTGGAGTAAGTGTGGGGCGGAGCTCATGGCAGCCACGGAGCAGGACAGGGAAGCCGCGCCAGAGAGGGTAGGTGTGAAGGGCTGTGTGTTGTGTCTGAAGTTACATCCCAACAGACTACTCAGGCATATCCAGGAGCATGCTTTAGTAATCCATGAGGCATTTTTTGAATTATTATTATTGTGAGTGCTGAATATCAAACCCAGTGGCCACTGAGATAAATCCCCAATCCTGGTAGGCATTTCTTAATCCAACGAAGTTGACATGAGGGTTAGTGGGTACAATTCAACATGCAGTGATCATTTGGAGTAGCTTATACATCATCTCAAATATTTATCTTTTCTTTTGGTGATGGCATTCAAAATCCTCTCTTCTTACTGGTTTTAAGTGACCATCTAACTGGCCTTGGGCAAGTTCTTCCAAGTCTCTGTCTCTTCTAACATTAAGTATGGTAATATAATGGGTTTCCAGTGTCATTGTTTTTCAAAGTGAAGGAGTCCTATTTTTAAATAGCCCCTTAGTGAAAACTCCTATATTGAATAGAGATAAAGGTATCTGTGTGGTTGCTTGTGGGAGCACACACCATTCAGAGTCCTGAATGCTGGGTCTCATCTGTGGCCAACAGGTGATGCACATTGTAGAAACACTGTGATTGTAAACAGGGCATCCTAGATAGGGAGTGGAGATTAGTGGGTTCTAGTTAGGAAATGAGATGAGGCCCAGGATTTGGCTGGGCCAGTGTAATCCAGTGCGAGGTCACCCTGTAAGACACTGCAAGAGTTAGGAATAAGAGATTCCCGTCAGGTGGAGAGTGGGCAGTGCAGTTCTGGGCCAGAGGCTTATTTGTAAAGGCTTATGTCATCTTTTTCTCTTATAGTTAGGCTGAGCCAGTGCTGTCCTTTGCCACTCCTAGCGACTTTTTAACTTGTGTTTATCTCTGATCTTCAGGTGAGGACTTTGAGGCTGGCAGCATCACTTCTGTCTTTAGCAACCGCGCAGTTGTAAAATACAGCCATCTGGAGGATGTGCTGCATGGCTGCTCTTGGATGGTGAACAACAAGCTGGATGGGACGTACCTGCCCCTGCCTGTGGACAGGATCATCCAGCGTACGAAGAAGATGATCAACAAGATTGTGCAGTATGATCTGATTGAGGGGAACTGCGAGCACTTCGTCAATAACCTCAGATATGGAGTGTCCAGGAGCCAGCAGGTGTGGTCCCTGCCGTGTTCGTGGCCCCTCAGGTCTATGTGGTTCAGGAGGGGTTTCCTGATGGAGGAGTAGAAAAGCCATTGGCCTAATAGGGAGCTTGCTTGGGTGAAGTTCTAGCTCCATGCTTTCTAAGAGTGATCCCGTTGCTGAAGGTGCTATTTCTGAGGCTGTTTCTTTTTGTGTAAAGTGGAGATAGATGGAGGTAAATACTTTGTCATAACAGTTGAAAACTTGTAACCTGTGGGGTGCATCTCAGGTATACTGTTATTGTTTTGAGTTACTAGAACAACTTTATTTATTTATTTTTTCTTTCTTTTTTGGCAGAAACAGGGATTGAACTCAGGCCCTTGAGCTTGCCAGGGAGGCACTTATTCCACTGAGCCATCTCCCTGGCCCTAGAACAATTTTAAAAAACAGAAATGTTAAGAAAAAGATCTGGATTGCCAGCTTTTCTTGGATGACTACTAGATCAGGCTGTTGGGCTACTGTGTTTGACTCTCTCAGGCCATGCTGTAGCTCTGTGTGCTGTGGACTGTGGACCACCATCGCCTCACTCACACTTGCCAGGCTCCTCTGCACTGCCCCAGGGCCCTTTCTTCTTCCTCAAGGGTGGAGATAAACTAAATGTGGTATACACAGTGCATGTAAAAGAGCCCTGGAAGCCTGTGCATCTGTGTCAGTTTTGGTGGCTCTTGCTAATGGAGGATTCCTTGTTAAAACTCTATGCCATGGGCAGAAGAAGTGTATATTGCAAATAGGTGAAAGAAACTGAGGATTAAAGGTGGACCATGACCTTTCTGTGGGTCCACCACTGTTTTTCTTAAGCTTTGTGAACAGACTGGAGTCACACCCCACTGTTCATCTCTCCGCTACTGTTGTGCCCCCCTCAGTGAGCAAAGGCAGCTTTGCCCACTCCTGTGCCCCTTTGCTTTTGCATCTTTCTCCTCAGTGCTTTCAATCCTCCACTTTCCACACTTGTGAGACCTTGCACCAAACCCAGGGGCTTGGTAAGCACTGGTGTTTTTCTGTGAAGAATATGATTTGTCAGAGACCTGGGCCCAGGAGCCACAAGGCAACCCAGAGCTGAGTTTGGATGGCAGCTCACTGTTCAAGTGGGTTTTCCAGGTTCAGAATCCCCGCTGTAGAATAAGGGCCTCGGTGGCAAGATAGATACTTCATAGAAGACCTACCAAGGAGCCTCTGTGCTGGGGCACAGCCTGTGTGGATGGCTCTGAGGAAGAAAAAGTACCAGGAGCTGAAGATGCCTCCTAGGGGAAGGAAGCTGGCTGCCTTAAGGGTCTGCCTTCATCATCCCACCTTTTCTTGGTCTGTAAGAGAAGGATTTTAGAAAGAGAAGGTGACATAGGCTGGCTCCTCTAGAAGACTCCAGGGAGGCTAGCTCCTGGAGGGAAATGGTGGGGTGGAGGTAGGGGAACACAAGCAGAGACTGTCCTATTAAACAATGTGCTTTGCAGGTGGAGCACGCCCTGGTGGAAGGAGCAAAGGCTGCAGGTGCTGTGATCTCAGCCATGGTGGACAGCATGAGGCCCAAACTGCTAACTGCCTGAGGTGCTGAAAGCTCTGAGAAGGGAAGAGCTACTGAAGAGAACATGTCCTTGTTTTCCCCTTGCCCTCCCCTTTTGGTCAGTGTACTTAAGAAAACTGTGAGCTTCTGGAAAAATCTAGGATGTATCAAATTACTCTTCTGACAGCACATCTAATATATGAGATCCCTGGACCCACAGGAATGGAAGAACTGATACCTATTGTGTATCTATGATGCTCCAGATACCTCTCCACATTTCATACGTTTACTTAATTTGCTTCAAGCCAGGAGGAAGGCTGGCTTGCCTCTTAGGCTCTCAGCCCTTGTGCCACTGCTCTGTGCTCTGGGCACCTATGATTATCAGTGTCAGGGGTCTTAGTAGCTCCCAGCTGCCCCATCAGGGCTTGGCAGCAAAAGCTCTCTGCAGTTCTCCCAGAAGTTCCTACTGCTTCTGTGGGGCTCTCTGCAGGTCTCCACTTGTCTCTGCCAGATGCCACAGAATTGTCACTGTCAGTCAACAGCCATGGGTTTATTTTTATTTATTCATTTATTTTTTGTGTGTTTGGTACAGGGTCTCATTAGGCAGCTCATAGTGGTCCTCCTGTTTTCAGCCTCCCCAGTGCTGGGATTGCAGGTGTGTACCACCATGCCTGGACTCGGTTAGTGGCTCAGTGCACCCTGGTGGTGGGGCTGGCATGGCACAGTTCCAGGGATCAAACCCAGTCTCTGCACTTGTCTAAACAGGCTCTTAGTCTGCTGAGCTATCTCAGCAGCTTAACAGCTGTGGATTTCACCACTGCCAACTTTCGTTTCTGGCTACCAGTACTGTTCAGTGCTCACTGATGCCAGTCACTGCTGGCTGATGCCACCCATCTTCTGGTTTTTATTGGTTGCTGCTGGTCTGTGGAATCTGTGGGCCAATAGGCCCTAGTGTATATTATTTCTTGTGATGTGACCTGCTCTGGCCACAATGCCCAAGATTAAGATATGGGAGCGTGAGCAAGAGCATAGAGCAGTCATAAATTAGTGTGGGAGTCACACTGAGGAGTGTGAGGTGTGGCATGGGGCAGCAGGGGGCCCTTGCTATTTTGTACATTTGGTACACTTTGCTGGGTATGGTTCCAAGTTCAGCCCTGTCAAGGTGTCATTTGAGAATGGAGTAAATTCAAGCCCACTGCAGCAGGCAGACATCTGGAGTAGGTGTAGGCACCAGTGTGTCAGCTGTCACGGTGACAGTTCAGTGGAACATTAGGGGAATCAGCTACTTTCCACAACACGAAAATAGCAAGGTGGAGATGGTGACTGTTTCAGCATTTCAGGAATCTCCAGGGACATCACCATGTTGCTCATGGTTCACTGGCCTTGGGGATTTCAGGGACAACAACACTGGGTCTTCAACTACTCCTTGTCTTAATTTGTCCAGGGCAACTTCTGTCACTTGGGCACTGCAGTGGTCAGCTGAGCTGGGGCTGTCAATTCTTCCTGGAGCTGTGGTAGCCTATGAAATAAGAGGGGTAGTGGAAGACGCTGGACCAGTTGCCCAGTCCCCCTCAAGGGCCAAGGGCCAGTGAGGAGGAGGCATGTGACAGCTGTTGTTGGAACACACCCACTTCAGCTCCATGGGGAGGGAGAGGAAAGAGCTGGGCAGTTTATTGTTCACCTCACTGCCTCCAAGTTATCTGTAAGATGGTAAATTCTGGAAAGCACATTTCATACCTTGAAGATGAGGGTGTAAAAGGTTCTTAAAGTCTAAGAGATCTGAGACAGTTTTTTCTTTTTAGAGTAGACCCTAAAATCTCTCTTTGAAGGAAGTCCAACATGATTGATTAGAGGAGGAGTTATGTAGGAGATGCTCAGAGGATATGCGAAGAATAAAAGTATTTCTAAAGTGTCAGAGGGGCTTACACTTTTCTGAAACAGAAAATTAATGGGAAAAATGATATATACATATGTAGATCAAACCTAACATAGATAATTGAGGAGGAAGCCATGCTGCCTTGGCTGGTTCACAGTAACCCTTACCTCAGTGCTGTGGGGAGCAGCCGTCATGGGAGAGTCGTACACAGTTTGAGGGACTGAACTAGAGCTGACAGACTGCCATGTACCCTCCTTTCCTCACCCCCAAAACACCAAGGAAAGCTGCAATCCTGCGGGGGAAGTCCTCCTTCTCCATACTCTGGTCAGAGAGAGGATAAACAACGAAGGGTGCCCAACTCCATCAGGAGTCAGCTTGAGTCATGTATCCTTGCCCCCCCAAACAACAGGTGCACACCACCTGCCTGCCTTCCCAGAGGACCATGCATGCCCCCTGCAGAATCTGTGTGACTGCTCATGATCTGACCGACACTGAGACGAGAAGGACACTGTGTGGACACTTGGGCTTTGTGGTATAGTGGTCACGAAGGAGGTGTGTGTATGTTACCTTATGGGAGTGCTAGACCTATCCCTGTCAAATTGTTCTGGTTACTTTTTCCCCCACTTTGTTATTTTCTCTCTTCTCATCTCCTTATCCCTTTTCTTCAATTATAGCTTCTGTAGCAAGACTAGTTTAAATATTTTTACTCTTATCTCCCACTTTTTAAGTTCTTTTCAAGTTTTTCCATATCCTCTCATCTTCTCTCATATTAACCAGTCAGGCCTATCTTTTGCCTTTTTGCTCTTCCTTGTATTACCTGGCTCCTTGCCTTCCCTTGCCTCTTTTATCCTTCACAAGTATGCAAATACATCAGTAGGTTGTGACCACCTCACAGCTTTCCTCAGTCTTAAATTATATCTCCTTCCTGCTATATAGCCCGAAAACATTCACATTAAGAAAGCTTCACTCCAGCTATAACAAATCCTTTAACAGAATCTACTTTTATCTATTATTGTTTCTCCTATGTACCTCTCCACCCCTAACTTACACTCCTCTTTCACCCATTTCTCCATCTCTTCCTTCACATCTTTCATACCACAGAAAGAATGCTGATAATACAATAGTGTAGCCTGTAAAGGTTACTGATAAAGGATGAAAGTGTAAACGCAAGGGCATAAGTGATGATCAGCGCCACTGATGCTGCTGTAACAAAGAGTAAGTTTCTCATCATACACGGATGGTCCAAACCATTAAAATAGCAGAAGGGATGAACAGTACCTCTGGAAAGTGATGAATGTGTGGCTAGAAGAGAGACTCTAACTAAAAATATCTTTATTTTATCTTTAGTCTGTCCTCACTGTACTTGACCTTAACCCTCAGCACAAAAATACATGTAGATATGAATACATCTATAGGAGTGCGGGGGGCCACAGAATGTCTCAGGGGCATCGATGGAGGGGAAGCAGTCGCCATGGAGCAGAGCTTTATGAACTGACTAAAGAATACAGAATCCTGTCCAAAGAAGATGTGACCCGAAAGTGCATGGAGTTGTATACAGAATAACACAAATGTGGGAGAAACCCTAAATTGGAAAAGCAGAAAAAAATTGCAGAAATGACTGATGAGAAGACAGGATTTTTTTTGGCAGAACCAGGGATTGAACTCAGGCCCTTGTGCTTGCCAGGGAAGTGCTTATTCCACTGAGCCATCTCCCCAGCCCCTCAAAGACAGGATTTAGATGAGCTTTAAAAACAAAAGAACAAGAAAAATTCATCCAACAACTACTAGATGACACTAGAAGACCAGCCTAAGACTAATTAGAATTAGAAACTGGAAGGCGGTGTACATGGTCTAAAAATTTTGTTGTCAAAAATCATCACAGGGTTGGTCATGCTGTTGCATGCCTCTCATCATTTGGGAGGGTGAAGCAGCACACCTCTAATCTTAGCATGCAGGAGGATGAGGCAGGAAGACTGCCATGAATTTGAGGCCAGCCTGGGTTAAATTGTGAGACAAAGGCTAAGCCTGCACTACATAGTGAGACCCTATCTCAAAAAATAAAAACAACAATACTAGAAAAATTTCCAAGTATGAGGAAAGGCTTCAAAATAAAGTTGAGCAAAGCTTACAGAACATCATCTATTGGTAACGACAACAAAAAAGAAGCTCCTAAAAACACATCTTATTTAAAATTCCTGATATCCAACAAGAAGTTAGAATTTTGAAAGCTATCAGAGAAAAAAAGTCACATGTAAAGGTAAACTCATTAGGAATTGCAGCAGAGTTCTCAGAACAAACCTTTTAAGCCAGGAGAGTCTGGAGCAAAGCACTGGAAGCCCTGAAAGCAAAGAACTTCCAACTCATTAAAAAAAAAAAAGCAATAAAAGAAAACAAGAAACAAGAAAAAAAAATGTCATAGGATTATCCTGCTACAATGTTGTAAATGGTTTGATTTCTAAATTTCTGTGTAAAAATGTGTAATTGTTTTTTTCACATTCTGTAGAGATTTAAAATTTAGAATATCTATGGTGGTTGGAAAAATAGCAGTTCCATGTTATGTCTAAGGTGTTTGCTATTCAGACAGACAGTGATGTTAAGCCCAGTTGCCTCTGTTGTAGGGTAATAACATCATTAAGCTTTTCTTCTGCATGTTTAACAACTAAAGTTGTAATAACATCATTAAGCTTTTCTTCTGCATGTTTAACAACTAAAGTTTGCAGGCCAAAAATTAGAGAAATAGGCTATAAGAATAGCCAATATTTTGGCCCTAGCTCTTCAAGTTCAGTGAGGACTCAGGACATAAGAGGACCTGTGCTGTGACATCCTGTAACTCTGGTGTCCCACATTTTCTTATCAAGGAGATTATGGGGCCACAAAGGAAAGTGATCAATGATGTATGATGGGCCTAAGGAGAGTCACCTAGAGAGAAAAAATTCTCTCAGGCTTTCACAGAGAGCAAACTGATCAAGCAATGGCCAAGACTCATCCAGAATGGCTGACACGGTCAAAAGATCTACAAGGTGCTGCACATGGTTTCAGGGTAAACTCTGAAGGGATTTGACTGATCTTGTCAGATACAAAAGTTACATTTTTTGTTATATAGGTCTTGTTTAACTTGGTCTTAACCATCCAGCAGAAAAGTACAACACTGAGGTATAAAAAGTAGTGCCATATTAATGTGCTGAGCTGTAAAAGGCTCAAGTCAACAACTTCTGACAATTGCCAGTTCTGCTGGTAACCCACTGCTACTATGGCATTGGACTATATTGGGTTATTTTGCTGAAATCAAGTACCTGCACTATTTGAACTGGAATCAAGTATGAAAATGCCCTTTAAAAGCTTCTTCAAGTACAGCTTCTCTAACAGCAGTGGAGGACCCACCTCTGACGAAAAAAAAAAAAAACAAACAAAAAACAAGAAACAAAAAAGGGAGACACAAATAAAGGACCATTTTGTAGTGAAAAATATATATGTATTACAAGATAGGATATATATACAGCTAATTTATCCTAGTTCAATGAGAAGAAAGGTTTTATTAATATTATTTAGACAAGATATCATGTCTGCATCTTGTCCTTTGAATAACCACTATGAAGACAATATGCAATGTATTTATTATTATAACTGTCCTGCTAACTGTTTTGAAACTATTTCAGTGCTATTTTATTTTCTCATTAAAATGAATAAAAAAATTTAAAAAGAACTTTCAACGCAGACAAATATGTAGTAAAACTTTCTTTCAAAATAGAAGAAATAATGATGTTCCATAAACAAACAAACAAAAAACCTAGGAGTTACAACAAAACAGTACTCCAGAAAATAAGAATATGATATTGTTATGGTTTGTGTCTAGTTGTCACCCCAAAGCCTAATGCAGTCATTGGGTGACCTTCTAGAAGTTGTGATTAATTCATGATCCAGTGCTGGAACTGTGGGTGTGAGTGCTGCACCTTGCCTGGGGAAGACAGCCTGAATCTAACGTAAGGGAGGCAGGCTTGCTCTTTGTTCCATCACTCCTCCCTTTCGCTCTTGCTGTTTTGCTGTTTCCCACCATCAAGAACTGCTGCCCTCTGCATGTGCCAATCTTCCTTGGAACCAGCTGAGTATGGACTGAAACCCGCACAAACTGTGAGGTAATTAAGCCTTTCCTTCTTGAATTTTGAGTATTGGTTGTTTAGTCCCAGCAAGGGAAGAAGAATAACTAAGACACTAGGTATTTCTTTTTTTTTTTTTTTTTTTTAATGCTATTGTAAATGGTATTGTTTTCCTAGCTTTCCCAACGAATTCACTATTATTATTGTTCAGGAGTGTTATCAATTTTTTTAAGAGTAGGAAGAATTTATTGAGAGAAAAAGAGACACAGAACAGAGACTGGAAAGGCTGTCTTGGTATCTTTTTTTTTTGAGACAGGAGCTCGCTGACTAGCCCAGGCTGGCTGAACCCCCAGTCATTTTCCTGTTCCAGCCTTTTGAGTACTGACCTCACAGGCGTGTGTCACCACACTCAGCCACTGATTTTTGCTTGTTGATTTTTTTAACCTGTTACATTTCTGAAATTTGTTATTTACTCTACGACTTTTTTTTTTTTTTTTTTTTTTTGGTGGAATTCTTTGGGTCTTCCATGCAGAATATCATGTAATCTGAAAATAATGATAGCTCGATTTCTTCCTTTTATATTTACATTCTTTTTATTGATTTCTTTTGCCAGATTGGCTAATGTTTTGAGTACCATGTTGAACAGAAGTGGTATTGTGGGCATCTCTGTCTTATTCATGGTTTTAGAGAGAAAGCTTTAACTTTTTTCCCATTTAGTATGATATTGGCTGTTAGCTTGTCAAAAGTGGCCTTTTTAGATTCAGGAAAAGTCTTTGTACACCTATTTTCTTCATTGTTTTGTTATGAAGGAGTGTCGGATTTTTTCAGAATCTTTTTCTTCATCTACTGATATTTTTTTTTGTCCTTGCGCCTGTCTATATGGCATATTATACTTATTGATTTGTGTATGTTGAACCATTTTTTCAACAGGGGGATGAAACCAACTTGGTCATGATGTATGACCCTTTTGATGGTTTGTTGCATTCTATTCACCATTATCTTATTTTTTTTTCTAGTTTTAGCATCAGATCTATTGCTTAGATTAACAGAAATAGTTATGCAAGATTGGACAAATAATTGATTATTAGCACTTGTTTCTAAGAAACCTTAACTTTTTCTATTTTCTTACCTTCTTTACTTTTCTAATCTTAATTTTACTTTATATTGAAGAGGAAAAACAAATAGAAAAAAGAAGCAGGGTAACACATAGCAATACATACATTACAGATTTTCAAAACAGGAATAGCTAATTAACAATGACTGTTATATTATATATTTTCATCATCAAATCTGTTACTCAGATTAACTGATGTAGTTATGCAAGATTGGGGAAATAACTTTTGTATCTGACAAGGTCAGTCAAATTTCCTCATGATTTACCTTGAAATCATGTCCAACAGTTTGTAGATCTTTTGCCAGTGTCAGCCATTTGGATAAGTCATGGCTATTGCTTGAATAATTTGATCTCTGTGAAGCCCTGATATAATGTTTTTTCTCTAGGTGACTCTCCTTGGGCACACTCTACATCATTGATCACTTTCTTCTTCTTCTTTTTTTTTTTTTTTTTTCAAGCGAAAAGCAGAAATACAAAAGGAAATGTACAACAAGTAAAATCAATTGAGTCAGATAAGGCAAAGTGAATGGCATATGCTGCAGGATACTAATGAGCTTTTCTTCTGGATGGTTAACAACCTAAGATCACAAGTCAGAGTTGGAGAAATAGAAGAGCCACAAGGCCAGCCAACATTTTGGCCCTAGCCTTTCAAGGTCAG